>PVIA01017798.1:0-14606 GCA_004024845.1 Tonatia bakeri
TTGGGTCCAATTTCTTTGGGACTCTCTGAGCTTCCTGGATTTCCTGGAAGTCTATTTCCCTTGCCAGATTGGGGAAGTTTTCCTTTATTATCTGTTTAAATAAGTTCTCAATTTGTTGCCCTTCCTCTTCCCCTTCTGGTACCCCTATAATTCGGATGTTGGAACGTTTAAAGGTGTCCTGGAGGTCCCTAAGCCTCTCCTCAGTTTTTGAATTCTTGTTTCTTCATTCTTTTCTGTTTGGTTTTTCCGTTCTTCCTTCTGGTCCACTCCACTGATTTGAGTCCCAGTTTCCTTCTCCTCACTATTGGTTCCCTGTGCGTTTTCCTTCATTTCTCTTATCGTAGCCTGCATTTGTTCATCTAATTTATGTCCAAAGTCAACCAATTCTGTGAGCTTCCTGATCATCAGTGCTTTGAACTGTGCATCTGATAGTTTGGCTATCTCTTGGTCACTTAAAAAAAATTGGCTCTGGGGATTTCAATTCTGTTTGAGCCATCTTTTTTATTTTTTACTTCCCTTTCGTTTGGTTGCGGCTGTTACGTAAGGGCGGCGGAGCTTTAGGTGTTCAGCAGGGCGGGGCACCGCAGTCGCTGGGTTGTGACGTTGTATGTGGGGGCGGGGTCTGAGAGGGAGCAATGGTGCTTGCTCCGCTCTCTCTAGGACTCCCGTCCCCTCCACTGCCTCCCACCAGCAAATTGGGCCCTTCCAGTGCTGGCTCCCGGGCAGGTGGTCTTGTGTACTTTCTCGGACTCTGTGGGTTTCCCCGAGAAGTCTCCTGTGAGGCTGAGAGAGTCTCCCGGCCTCAGCTCCCAGTCGGGGCTCTTAAGCTTTGAAACCAGGCGGCGCTCGGTCCCTGGGCCACGCAGTCCGTGTCGCTGCCCATTTTCGCTTAGTTTGTCTGCGCGCAAATGTGTGACTGTGGACAGCCAGCAGCTGCCTTGTGCTCCTCACTGCGTCTGCTAGTCGCCTCCCGCGCCCAGGCTCCGCCACCAGTCGGTCCGCTGCCGTCTGCGCCCTGCGCGCCCGCGCCTGCGCCTGCCAGCCAGCGCTTCTTCCCACCAGGACCCCTCTCTGCAGGCCTCCGACTCCGCCCCTCCTTACCGGTCTGGATGTACTGTAGTCCGACTTCCGTTCAGTTCATTTCCCTCTGTTCTGGTTGTTTTTTGTTTCTCAGTTTTTGTTGTCCGTAGTTTTGGTTGTGCGAGGAGGCACAATGCGACTACCTATGCCTCCATCTTGGCCGGAAGTCCCAAATAGGACATTCTTTTACATAAGCACAGAACAATTTTAAAAGTCAGAAATTAACATTTATACAGTACTGTCGTCTCCTCTACAGACTTATTCAATTTTTCCAATTGTTTCCCTGATTTCCAAGATTCTTTTGATCTCTGCCAAGTAGCTATAACAGATCCATGTGGTTCCCTTTCTTGTCAGGCCTTTGCTTGTTTGGATCCTTGCACAGAAAATGTTCTCACTCCTTGAATAACCTTTGGACTCTTGATATCTGTGACAGTGTTACAGCTAGAAGAAATGTTTTATTTAAGGAGTAAAGACATTACAAATAATAATCTTCTAAGCCACATTTCCACATCCAGCAGCCACCTTTCCCCATTGCTCTGCCCTGTGCTCTCCCACCAACTCAGGAGTCCCAGTGGGCCTGCAGTCTGGGAGATAGGCATCCATCTGCATATGTCCATAGCCTAAAGGTTGAAATGCCTGTCTACAAAGGGAATGATTTGTTACACGTGTAAAGGAGAGGGATTATCTTTTGTATGCTGTGAAAGTAATTATTAACGTATTGGAAAGACTATCATTTAAGTAAAAAGATATTGTTCCTGACCTCAAAAAATTCATTTGTTAGATAGACAGGCCCTTAAATACATGATTATTACTTATCCATTTAAGGATAAGTAATCCAATAATTATAATTATTAATTATAAATAGATGTGGTGGGAACAAAAATGATAAAAATACGTTCTGTTATTTGGAAGAGGACTTGAGTGAGAGAGCTTAGGAAAGACTCTGCTTTGCATCTGGCCTTTGACCTGAAATGGCTCATGTCATTCCCAAAAGTAACTAACTAGTGTCTCCTGGAGGATTGACTTTGAATTCCATTTCCCAAACATGGCCTCGTTACTTTTGCCTTGTCTGCCAGGTCTAGTACAGGTCCGCTTCCCTGTTGAGTGGTGAGCTCTCTTAAAAGCAGAGTCGGTGCCACATAACCTGATACTTTAATGATTGATTTTAATTACTGCTTCCTGTGTAGCATACGATACTTAGTGATTTTATCAGACAAGTGGAGGCTCTTAATAGGAAATTTAGAGAATTAAAATAAAAACAGGATCCCTGGGTGGTGGGGCTCAGTGGCTTGAGCTGATTCCTGTGAACTGAAAATCCACCAGTTTGATTCCCACTCAGGGGACATGCCTGGGTTCCAAGCCAGGTCCCCAGTTGGGGGCATGCTTGAGGCAACTGGTTGATGTTTGTCTCCTTTTCTCCCTCCCTTCCCCTTTCTAAAAATAAATAAATAAAATCTTTTTTAAAAATTAAAACTGGAAAGATAGTGATCTGGCCATAATTTCATTACCGGAGTGTATCCATTTTTCCCCCTATGTTTTACTGTTGAGGTTGAATCTATTACCCCAGATTTGGTTCAGATGCTTTGACTGATGATACCACGCACACTCAGGGAATAAAAAGGTTTCTTACTCATATAATGAGGCTTTTTAGGGAGAGCAAGTCAAGCTCCCAGTAAGTCCAAAAATGATGGTAGGGAGGGGTGACTGAAATGGAACGTCACCAGGTTTAGAAGGTGGGACTGGGGTGAGGGTGCTCTTACGTATGGGCTGGCACTTGTGTTGTCTGACTGTCCCATCAGCACCATCGGAGGGAGCAAGAGGCTTTCTTACCAGCTTTCCTAGATGTGAGATGGCAGAGGAAGGTGGACTGACAGGGTAGGGCTTGAAAGCTGTTACAGTCAAACATCAAAAATGGAGTTGACTGTTCATTACATTTACATGTATGTACTTTTTTACGTCATGTCATACATTGTTGTATGGCCTGATTTCAAAATCCATTTTAAGTAGTTTGCAGCATTTTCTGTCACCTTTATATTGACTATATAATGTGGATATAGACATGCATTTGATCTATCCCTTCTTGTTAGCAAATTAAATTGTAGTTTTTGCTGTTATAAATATTACCTGGTGAGCATCTTTGTAGTTAAATCCTTTTCAGTATCTTTGGTTATCTCCTTTAGAATGCCAATTAGAAATGGAATTGCTGTGTCAAAGGGTCTCTTGAAGGAATTTGCTATATGTTGTTAATTATCCTGGAGAAACTTGGAAACATGTACCTTTGCCTCAAGTGGTATATTGAGAGTGCCTGTTTCTCCAACTGCTTGTCAGTTCTGAATATTATTATCAATCAACAGATAGAAATGTTGTTTTTTTTTTATATTTTAATCAAGTCTACAACCTAGTTTTCAACAGACTACAAAACAAAACCCTACATTCATTTGAATAACTGCAGGAAAAGCATTTGACAAAATTCAACACCTTTTCTTGATGAAAACTCACCACAAACTAGGAACAGAAGGGACTTTTCTCCAAACTAATTAAAGGTTTCTTAAAAACCTACAGCTAACATCATACTTATGGTGAAAAATTGAATGTTTTCCCTTTAAGATCAGGAACAAGACAAGGATGTCTGCTCTCACCACTTCTATTTAATATTGTATGTAGGTCCTAGCCAGTGCAGTAAGGCAAAGAAAAAAGAAGGAAAGGGAAAAGAAGGAGGGAAGGTGGACAGCAGGGCATACAGATTGGAAAGCAAGAAGTAAAACTCTTTGCAGATGACATGACCCTCTAGAACAGGGGTGTCAAACTCATTTTCACCGGGGGCCACATCAGCCTCGAGGTTGCCTTCAATGGCCAAATGTCATTTCAACTCCTTAATAGTTAAGGATTAGTTACATTTATGCAGCTCTAAAATTATTTCGGCCCTTTGAAGGCAACCGCAAGGCTAATGTGGCCCCGGTGAAAATGAGTTTGACACCCCTACTTTACAAAATCCTAACAGTGCTACAAAAAAGCTACTAGAACTAATAATTGGGTTTAGCATGGTTACAGAATTCAAAGTCTAAATGCATAAATCTGTTGGGAATGCCCTATAACAATGTTTTCTATCCTGTATAGTTTCTGTTTATATACCACCCGCCAATTCTTAAATTTATTGTTGGAAATAATAAATGAAATTGTTTTTTGTTTTTCTTTCAGGGGAACTTACGATATTTTAGTAACAAGAGATAATCAGACTCGCTCTGTTGGTCAGTATGACAACCGTGGAAGTTTTGGAGAACTCGCTCTGATGTACAACACCCCAAGAGCTGCCACCATCATTGCCACTTCAGAAGGCTCCCTTTGGGGACTGGTGAGTTGGAGAAATGGTTCCCCTTGTATGGCACAGTATTAACACCTTTTACTCCTGAGTCTCTGTCCTTCAGCTACTGATGAACACTGTGTTTTATAGACAGTTGTTTGAAAGACATGGTGGAAGGCCCTGGCTGGTATGGCTCAGTGGATTGGGTGTCATCCCATAAGTGGAAAGGTCACTGGATCCATTCCTATCAGGGCACTTGCCTGGGTTTTGCCAGGGGCCAAGTGCCTGGTTGGAGACGTGCGAGAGGCGACCGATCGACACTTATCTCGCACGTTGGTGTTTCCCTCCTCTCTTTCTCTCTTCCCCCCTCTCTAATAATAAATAAATAAAATCTTTAAATAAATAAATAAAATGATTTGTCAGTACTATTTATTCTAAATTACAGGACAACAACTGGATCTTGTGACCCTGCAGTCATGTCAGCTCTTACTACATTTTCTGTTTGATGTTTTTATGAGACAAGTAGGCCAGGGGGTGGGGTAACACTCTATATAAGAGAGAGCAATAAGAAAAATAAGTCATTGAGCCCTGGCTGGTGTGGCTCAGTGGATGGAGTGCCGGACTATGAAGCAAAGGGTTCCTGGTTTGATTCCCAGTCAGGGCACATGCCTGGGTTGCAGGCCAGGTGCCCAATAGGGGCGCAGGAGAGGCAACCACATACTGATGTTTCTCTCCCTCTCTCTCTCCCTCCCTTCCCCTCTGTCTAAAAATAAATAAAATCTAAAAAGATAAAATTTTATATATATTTTTTTAAACTTATCCTTGAGCACTCCAACCTACTGTGAAATCTCTCTCCCTCCTTGGAATTCTTGTGGCACTGATTTTGTGTCTGTAGTTCATCTAGTACATTTCATATGCCATCTTGAGCTATAAATTTTTTTATTCCTATATATTTTGTATCGTATCCTCATTGAGATTGTAAAGTCCTTGAGGGCAAATAACCATGTGATTGTTTTATGCCTTTTTTCTGAGGGTGCATCTTTTCACATTGAACAGTGATTGACTGTAAGCTCACAAATGTTTAATTGGAAGTTTTGCATTTTGTATTCTATTTATGGCCCGTAGGTGGCACCCACTGAGTACTACATAGCAAGTAACAATTTGTAGTCATCTGTCTGGCCCAGGCTGTAGTCTTTTTCTCCAATTGATGGCTTAGATTCAAATATCTGACTTAGTACCTTTCATAGTCCTCTAATACTTGCTGTGGCCAGTTAATTAAACCATAGGTGTTTTCTTACATACACATTTACCAGGATTTTCATGTTCTTTCTTGTAGGACCGTGTGACTTTTAGAAGAATCATAGTGAAAAACAATGCAAAAAAGCGGAAGATGTTTGAATCATTTATTGAATCTGTGCCCCTTCTTAAATCTCTAGAGGTAAATAAAGTCTATTTAAATAAGACTCTGTTTATGTAGATTTAAGGAAAGCTATTAAGCCCTGATAGGGTGGCTCAGTTCATTGGAGTGTTGTCCCACACACTGAAAGGTTGTGGGTTTGATTCCTGATCAGGGCACATACACCTAGGTTTCAGGTTTGGGGCACATACAGAAGGCAACCAATCAATGTTTCTTTCTCACATCAATATTTCTGTCTCCCCCCTCCTCTTGCTCTGTCTCTAAAATCAATAAACATATTCTTGGGTGAGGATTAAAAAAAAAAAGAAAAGCTATTAAAACTATCCTATTGCCCTGGCCAGGTAGCTCAGTTGGTTAGAGCATCATCTTGATAGTCCCAGGTTACAGGTTCGATGTCCAGTCAGGGCACATACAAGAAGCAACCAATGGCTGTATAAATATGTGGAACAAGAAATCAATGTTTCCCCCCCATAATCAATCAATAAAAAAATTTTAGTTAAAAACAATTCTATTGTTAGGTTTTCAAATCAAAGTATTCTAATCCATTTCTTTGGTGTATAGATGTTGTTTGTGATTTTTAGTTGCAGTGTTTTCCTTATCATTTGTGAGTATGTCTGTTGTTTCAGGTGTCAGAACGAATGAAGATTGTGGATGTAATAGGAGAGAAGATCTATAAGGATGGAGATCGCATAATCACTCAGGTGAGGGATGGGGAGTCGCCTCCTAAAGGACTAGTGCATCATTTGTCCTCTCCCTTTGGGGAGCTCATGTTGCGAGATACTAGGACACACTGCCTGCAGGGTTTTCTGAAGCCCTTTGCTGTTCATCTCGCTGACATGCAGATCTGTTGCCTTCATTCACCTTTCCGTGGCTGCTGGTGTTTATTCTTTTGGATGTCATTTTCTTTTGACCCTGAGCAAGCTTCATTCATGGCTTTTAAGACCTAGGGAAGGTCAAATAGTTGTGCCTTTTACCTTCTGTCTGTGTTTGGCACAGAGGCAGATTCTTAGCTAGTCTAACACAAACCAGAATCTTCAGTCTCCAAATCAACTCTATCCTGAAAGCCCCAGGCCTTCAGGAGGTATGTCAAGAGGTATGAGAAACCACAGTGTTTTCTGGTGTGTCTGTGCTCTTGAAGACAGGAGTGCTGGCTAGTGGTGCAAAATGGATACAAGTTAATATGCTTATTATAGACTCCTTTTGACAATGTCTCTAGACCAAGGGTGTCTCTAGACCAGAGATTCTCAAGCAGTTCCAAATGGTTTTGAGAGGAAGAATGACATGAGTATTCTATTTCTAAAGCATAGTTCTGACATTAATGAAAAATGAATTGGTGCCCTGATTGGTGTAGCTTAGTGGGTTGGGCATCATCCCACAAAGCAAAAGGTTGTCATTTGGATTCCTGGTCAGGGCATGTGCCTGAGTCGCAGGTTTGGTCCCACATTGGGGCACATATGAGAGGCATCTGATTGATGTTTCTCTCCCTCTTTCTCCCTTCCCCTTCCTCTCTCTCTAAAAATAAATTTAAAAAGTCTCTTTTAATGAATTGGCTTCAGCTTCATTGAGTAATCAAGGAAATGCAAATTAAAAACCACATTTAGGAACCATTTTCGTACATATTACTTTGTCAAAAAGTAGGAATCTGAAGAGAGAGAGGAGAAGGGAGGGAGAAGGGGAGGGGGAGAAACATCAATGTGTGGTTGCCTCTCGAGCACCCACCACTGGGGACCTGGCCTGCAATCCATGCGTGCATCCTGACTTGGAATTGAACTGGCAACCCTTTGGTTCAGAGGCCGGTGCTCAATCCACCAAGTCACACCAGCCAGGGTGTGACCTTTTTTTTTTTTGAATCTGACAATTTTAAGTGATGTAGCAAGAACTTTTATTCACTGTTAATAGGAGAATAACTCAGTTGAACCCCTTTGGAGAGAAATTTAATCTTAGCCTATAAAGTTCAATTTATTCTTAATCTAGAAGTTTCTTTCCTTGATATTTTCAGAGAAATGCTCTCACACCTCAGAAGCGGCCCAGCCCTCACGAGTTCCTTCTCAGCCACAGCCCTCCTGCCGCCCTACCCTTACTGGCATGGCAGTCACGTGCTTGCCACTCTTTATAGTTCTTACCGCTTGTGTGTACACCTTAAACAACACAGCCAAGGTTTACTTTTTCTTTATTTCTTTCATTAGAATTAGGAAGTATATATTTTATTTGCATTTTGCCTTTTTTGCTCAATGCTCATTCACATTGCATGCAACTGTAGTTTATTCGGAGGCACCGGGATATTGCTGTGTAGTATTCCAGCATATGAATATAAACTTATTTGCCTTTGCACCACTGATAGATATTTAGGGTATTTCTAGTTTTTAGCTATTACAAACAATATGTAAGTGATTTGGTTTTCAAATGTTTTTTTTTTTATAAGGTAGGACTTTTTTTTTAAAGATTTTATTTATTTATTTTTAGAGAGGGAAGGGAGGGAGAAAGAGAGAGAGAGAAACATCAATGTGTGTTTGCTGGGGGGTCATAGCCTGCAACCCAGGCATGTGCCCTGACTGGGAATGGAACCTGCGATACTTTGGTTCGCAGCCCGCGCTCAATCCACTGAGCTATGCCAGCCAGGGCAGTTTTCAAATGTTAAAGCTACCTTTTGTTACTGACATAAGATAAACCAACTTGGCCATCATATAATATCTTTTTTATATGTTGATAAATTCAATTTGCTAATATTTTGTTTAAGATTTTATATCTACCCCTGGCTGGTGTGGCTCAGTGGATTGAGTGCCAGCCTGCAAACCAGAGGGCCACCAGTTCGATTCCCAGTCTAGGGCACGTGCCTGAGTTGCGGGCCAGGCCCCCAGTCCCTACTGGGGGCACAAGGGGCAACCACACATTGATGTTTCTCTGCCTCTCTCCATCCCTTCTCCTCTCTAAAAATAAATAACATTTTAAAAATTTTTGAAAAGTAATATTCGAGCAATGCAGAATGTATACACTTTGAGTTAAAGGTTTCTTTAAAAACAAACAGGCCCTGGCTGGCATAGTTCAGTGGACTGAGCTACGAACCAAAGCATCACAAGTTCAATTCACAGTCGGTACATGCCTGGGTTGCAGGCCATGGCCCCCAGCAACCGCACATTGATGTTTCCCTCTCTTTCTCCTTCCCTTCCCTCTCTAAAAATAAATAAATAAAATCTTTAAAAACAAACAAAACACTGTTACTCAGTGGATTGAGCGCCGGCCTGTGAATCAAAGGGTCACTGGTTCGATTCTCAGTCTAGGGTACATGCCTGGGTTGTGGGCCAGTTAGTTCCCCAGTGGAGACCACATGATAGGCAACCACACATTTATGTTTCTTTTCCTCTCTTTCTCTCTCCCTTCCTCTCTCTAAAAAATAAATAAGTAAAATTTTTACTAAAAAACGATTTTATATCTGTGTTCCCAAGTGAAGTTTATATATACTTTTCTATTTTATAGTAGCTTTGTCAGATTTTGATATCAAGATAATGTTAACTCATAATGTAAGTTGGAATCCAGTTCTCTTTCTATTATCTGAAGAGTTTGTTTAAGATTAGAGTTTCTTGCCCTGGCTGGTGTAGCTCAGTGGATTGAGCGCGAGCTGCGAACCAGGCATCACAGGTTCGATTCCCAGTCAGGGCACATGCCTAGGTTGCAGGCCATGTCCCCCAGCAACCGCACATTGATGTTTCTCTCTCTTTTTCTCTCTCTTTCCCTTCCCTCTCTAAAAAAAATAAATAAAAATAAAATCTTAAAAAAAAAAAAAAGATTAAAGTTTCTTGTCCAGGGCAAGAGTGACTCAGTGGTCGAGTGCTGGCCTGGGAATCAAAGTTCAGTGGTTTGATTGCCAATCGAGGGCACATACCTGGGTTGTGGGCCAGGTCCCCAGTAGGGGGCATATGAGAGGCAGCCACACATTGATGTTTCTCTCCGTCTCTTTCTCCCTCCCTTCCCATCTCTAAAAAATAAATAAATAAAATCTTTAAAAAAAAATTAAGATTAGAGTTTCTTGGCTATTTTATGGAACCAATGTTTTCTTTGTGGGAAGATTTTGACTACAGATTATTTTAATTGTTAAACTATTTAATTTTTTTATTTCATTTTTTAATTGAATTTATCAGGGTGATATTGGTTAATAAAATTATATAGCTTTCAGGTATACAATTCTATAATATATTTCATCTTTGGTGTGTTTTGGTAAGATCTCTGTTTTAGGGATTTATTCATCTCTTCTAAAATGCAGTGTTATTGGCATAAAGTTGGTCATAATGTTCCTATTAATGTCTTTTAAATATCTACAGCATCTAGTATGATGTTCCTATTTTCTCATCTTTTTTTTTTTGAGATTTTATTTATTTATTTTTAGAGAGAGGAGAAGGGAGGGAGAGAGGGAGAGAAACATTGATATATGAGAGAAACAGATTGGTTGCCTCTCACATGCCCCCAGCCAGGGACCTGGACTGCAACCCAGCCATGTGTCCTAACCGGGAATCAAACTGGTGATCTTTTGGTTCTCAGGCTGGCGCTCAAGCCATTGAGCCACACCAGCCAGGGCTCTTTTAAAAATATATATATATATATATTGTTCCTTTATTTTTAGAAAGAGAGAGAAAAAACATTGATGTGTGGGGCTAACTTTGACTGGTCACCCCTCACACATCGAACCCATAACCCAGTCATGTGCCCTGATTGGAAATTGAACTGCCAACCTTTTGCTTTGCAGGCCAATGCCCAACCCACTGAGCCACACCAGTCAGGGCAATTCTTTGAGGTTTTTTGAAGAGCCAACTTCTTCCTTTTAATTCTATTGGATGTTTGTTTTCTGTTTTATTACTTTCTGATTTTACCTTATTTCCTTTCTACTTTTTGTAATTTTTTTTCTATTCTCATGAGTTAGATGCTTAGCTCTTTACTTTTCAGCCTTTCTTTTACATTATGGGCATTTTAAAACTAGAAATTTCCCTACGTCTCTGAAGATCAGTGATAATCCTCAGCACTTAGAGATTTCTACTGTAAGTCCCCTTGGATATCTGTGCTCTTTAGCACCAACATGCCACAAGCTTCTTTTTGCAGCCCAGTTGTTCTTTACATGTGCATTATGCCTGAGGATGGGCACCTTGCATAATACAGATGTCCAGCTGGGACCCAGATGCAGCAGAAAGAACAGAAGCCACTGCCTATGGCAGGGGATGGTGGGATCCTCACATGCACCTCAGCCTGTTTCTGGATGTTCTCCACACCACACATGCTGTCTGGGCAGCCCCTGGCCAGCAGCTGTCCCTTTAGGGTTTTTTTATTCCATCCTTTTAAATTGATCAATACAAATTTTTATGTTTGTGTTGATTTTTTAGTTTCTTTCATGGCTCCCCATCCTTCATTAACTCCTTCATGCAGCTGTTTGTGTAATGCTAGAACCTCATGGTAATTTGGCTCTGCTGTGTGTAGGGTAGCTACCCAACATAGCAGCGCCAAAACTCACAGACACCCCTTCATAAAGCTGTGGCTCTCACTCACATGGAACGGTGATTATTATGTGGTGACCCAGCACTAGAAAATGGAACCGTCACCCTCAGCTGTGGATGGTGCCCACTTAGAGTACAGTGTGGTAGTCGAAGGGTATGAAGCCTTATGAATGCTCAGAAGTATAGAGTCTCACTGAAGATATAAGACCCAGAAGGAGTGAGAGCGTATGATTAATATTGAATTATCCAGTGTAGATGGTCACTGCTTCAGAGCTTACAAGTGCGGGCTCAGAGTCTGAAGTACGCCTGAAAGCTGCTTTTCCCCTGCTTGCCTAACTCTCACCTCCTTGCAGCCTCTGCTTAAATCTCATCTTCTCGGTGAGGCTCTCTGTCGGGTACTGTAGCCATCTCCTCCCCTAGCCTTCCACATCTCACATTCTCTGCTCACTTTTGTTCCTACAGCACTTACTACCTTCCAACACAGAAATAACTTACTGATTGTTATGTCAATTGTTTATAGTTTGTTCATGCTAGCAGACTGTAGATTTCACAAGGGTAGGGATATCTGTTTTGTCCACTACCTGTATCACATGCACCTAGCGTAGAACAGTGGAGTAAGTACTTAATTATTTGTTGAGTTACCTGAATGACTAGTTCAACTAAGTGGGGTAAAATCAAAACAAGCGGGGGAAAAAAACCTGAGGCTTGTAAGGATGACATCAACCCACATCAAAGTACCTTTCTCACCAGGCAGGGCTTTCCCGCTGTCCCCCAGACGGTTGCATTTGATGGTCAAGATGCCCCCTGGGCTCTACAACCCAGGGGTAGCCAGGAGCCACCTTGATAGTGTCTATAACAGCCTTGGCTACTGACCCCTTGACATAGGTTTCAGTAGTGTTCCAACACGAGCAGTAAGAAGAGCAGTGCTCTGTGCAGTTGACAGCCTGGGCATATTCATGGAAGAAAATGTGAATATTCCATGTGAAGAAATGAGAGATATGTGTCAGTTATATGGGACTGACATCCCCGGTGACCAGGATCTTCTTGTCTTGTTCTGAATTTGTTAGCCATTGACTGATCTATGGAATTGGAAAATAAATACAAATCTGAGCTCAGGCAATGACAAAATGATCTACTTCTGTGTCCGTCTTCAATATACATGTACCTGACCTCCTTTCCCTTTTCAGGGCGAAAAAGCTGATAGCTTTTACATTATAGAGTCCGGTGAAGTGAAGATCTTGATTAGAAGCAAGGTGAGTTGGTGTGTGATTATGTAAGTTATTCCAGGGAAGATCCAGATGCCAGGTGTATGCACAGAAAGTAACTGTTTGTCTTAAGTAGCATGAAGTATGTTTAGTGTACCAAAACCACCATTGTTAGGTGAGGTAAAGACCCATGTTTAAGCCCATCCACTGATGGGGATTCACTATAATATACTTATGTTTGTCCCTGTTGCCTTTGCCTCTGTTGTATAATTAATGATGTGAGAAATATTGGCCTATAAATCAGTAATAAGATAAACACACTAATAGAAAAATAGGGGAATTACATCATTAAAAATACATCTAGGTGTTGAATATGAAGATAGCTTCCTTTTGGAGCACTGGGCAGGGAGGTCTCTAGGACAGTTATTATAATTAATTATTATGGCCATTTGCTGGATTGCGAGATCTAGAAAACTGATGACTGTAGGAGGGAGGAGTGATTCTTACCATAAATATATCATAACCAGAAATCTCTGTTTCAGCTTTTTTAAGAACATAGAATTTGTTAAAATACTTATACCTAAAACTAAATTAACTTAATATGAAACCCTCTATAAAATATCTTTGTTAAAAGTTAAGAATAGGGAAAGAAAGAAAAATATGATTACTGTTTATAAGATGGCTTGACTTCTAATTAAAAATAGATCTGTTTCACATGAAACAGTAGTTCGAAACTTCTGTGTTCTTTCACTTAGACAGTGTTCGGACTACTGATACACGTTTGTACATTTTTTAGGTATTCATTTCCACACAGCATAGTGTTGGGTGTGTAGGGCAGCAGCGCTGTGACACTGAGGGAATGGGCGAGTTTGTCCGAAGTGCAGAGTCTGGGGCTCTGCCCCAGACCTACTGAACCAGAATTTGCAATGTTACAAAAGCCCTGGGGTTCTGGTGTTGGTGTGACAGGGCAGTAAGTGCTGTTCTGGCGAAGGGACTAGGTAGGCACCAGCATGTCTGTAGTCTCAGAGAGTGCTGCAGAAGGAGAAAAGCACCTTGGCCTGAGTGGGGCAGGTTGATTGAAGAGCTAACTGGTCAGGGTGGAAGCGTGGACAGAGGAATAGTGAAGCCACATAAGCTAATGTGGCACTTCTGTTTATTTTTCTAAATAAGTCTTCAATAAATTAATCTATCTGCCCATAATATAAAGGGGCTGTTAGAGATTCCAGACTAATTGTTACTAATAAACTCTAAATAACTATTTTACTTACACAAGTTACTGTTTAATTTGGTAGAGGGATTTGGTTTAAAAAAAGTAAACTCTAGATATTTAATACAGTGTAGTACTTGATTCACCATTTTTAGTGATCTGATAAGCACGAGTTATACCCTACTTGATTTCTTTTTTTTTAATTCTTTATTTTATTGATTATGCAACTACAGTTGGCCCATTTTCCCCCCTCACTCCCCACCACCCTGCCCATCCCCTCCCACCCTCGTTCCCCCCTTTAGTTCATGTCTATGTGTCATAAGTTCTCTAGTGTCTACATGTCCCATACTATTCCTACCCTCCCCCTGTCTATTTTCTCCCTACTGTCTATGCTACTTATTCTCTATATCTTTTCCCCCTTCCTTCCTCCTCCCACTTCCCTGTTGCTAACCCTCCATTCGATGACTTTTTTTTACTGTTCATATTTTTAATCTTCTTTTTCATAGGTAAGTCCCTTTAACATTTCATATAGTAAGGGCTTGGTGATGATGAACTCTTTTAACTTGGCCTTGTCTGAGAAGCACTTTATCTGCCCTTCCATTCTAAATGAAAGCTTTGCTGGATAGAGCAATCTGGGATGTAGGCCCTTGCCTTTCATGACTTGGAATACTTCTTTCCAGCCCCTTCTTGCCTGTAAGGTCTCTTTTGAGAAATCAGCTCACAGTCTGATGGGAACTCCTTTGTATGTTACTGTCTCCTTGTCTCTTGCTGCTTCTAGGATTCTCTCCTTCATTTTTACTTTGGCTAATGTAATTATGATGTGCCTTGGCGTGTTCCTCCTTGGGTCCAACCTCTTTGGGACTCTTTGAGCTTCCTGGACTTCCTGAAAGTCTATTTCCCTTGCCAGATTGGGGAAGTT
>PVIA01017799.1:0-14605 GCA_004024845.1 Tonatia bakeri
CTCCGCGTCCAGCTGGGTCCCTTCTGGCCTCCTACCGTCAGTTCATTCAATATCTGGATAACTTCTGATGCCCTATTTTCATAAATGTTGCGATATCCGTGGTCTCCTAGTCTGATTCTCCTCAGATCGGCCAAATTCTCCCCTGCGCACCGGAGAGGGGGATTAAGACTCCACCTCTCAAGCCGCCATCTTCCCTCTCCTCTCCCTTTTTCTTTAAATGGTGAATATTATCTGTATTTAGCTGGGTGTTTTATTAATCTCTTTACACAATATATCCAGTACACATACTTGAAACACAGTTTCTCTGAAGTTGTGGGTACTGTCATAATGTGAGAAGAGAGTAGAAATACTGAAACAGGTGGCATTTCAACATATAAAAACAGAATTGTCAATTGGACAATGCTTTGGTTTTAGCTGCTGCTACTACTACCACTACTTCTACCACTAGAGACAATAATATCACTCGTGACACTGATGGCAGTAGGAAGCAGATACAATGTTAAGCACCATGAGTGTTAACCATGAGCATAGGACAACTGTTAACAACCACAATGAGACTAGGAGAGACATTCCATCCATGTATGTTAGCAATTAGAGACCTGGGAGCAGAAAGCAGAAAAGGACGAGGAAAAGCTAAAAGTATACTTCCACTAGGCTCCAGCCTGTGTCTCTTCTCCTGTATATTACTCCCCACTGGCATTTAAATCATGAAAAGGAATGGTTTTAGGAATAAAGATCATGTGAACTGAAAGAGACAATAGAGGAAGAAAGCACACTAGAGTGTGTAGAGATTAAGTTTGGGTGTTATATATAGTTTCAGAACCTGCCTCTGGTATTTTCAGATTTTTGGGACTGTGGGAAAAACACTTAGATCTCTGAGCCTTTCTTTAGTTGTGAAATAGGTATAATAACATCTGGAGCAGAGACAATTTTATTTGCTCATATCATTTTTGTTACTCCTCCTAACCTCCAATATTTGTGATCATTTTAGAATGAGATGCTCCAGAGACTAAGCATGTGGGGGTGGTAGTGTGTGTATGATGGGGAGGGTGTACTGCTGTTATTTATAGATCATTTGCCATATTCTAGGCATCAAATACTTTTTACATAGTAACTTATTTATGTTTTTAACATTGCTACCAAACAGCACTCAGGGTTCTGCTGTCCAATGCCACACTCATCCTTTGGGAAATCCAGGCAGCTGTCACATGATCATCCATGTATCCTGGGGGAAGAAGAGCCTGAGAGTGAGCCTGAGTGCCAGAGCCAGAGCCAGAGTCTGAGACCAAGCCAGCTCAGGAGCCAGAGAGCCAGCCCTGTTTTTATTGTATTAACCCTGGAGACATTCAGCTTCTCAGCCAATCCCATCCTAGACTGCCCACATTGCCTGACAAACTGTTCCTGTGGCCCTTCCGTACTTCTCCCCAGTAATCTGAGTTATCTTAATCAGATCTCTCTGTATGAACATCTCTATTTCCCAGATTTAAAGATGAGAAATTTGAAATAAGGAAAAATTAAATGACTTAAGTCAGAGAACTATTAAATAATAGAGGCAGGATTTGAACATGAAAATTTCACTCTTAACCTCAATGCTACTATATTATTTTCCCCCAAATCTTAAATTTTGAAGATTTGTTGCCTGCATGCCTGCGACAAACCAGTGGCTTCTTTTATGTTTTACCAAGCATTGAAGCCAAGTGTGAACAAACCATCCTCACATTCTACCTTATTCTTTTTAAAGCTTATTAGTGCCAAGGAAAATACACCATCTTTGAAATATATAACTCACTCAGAAAAATGAGCATTTGGGTCTTAGTTTTTATCATTTCTTAGGAGAATACTGTTTAAAATCATTTTAATTTTTCACACTGTTATTAGTATTTTTATGTGGATCTGGTTACGGAAGGGTGCCCTGACATTCATTAAGTTGTCTCCTTGGGTATCTGACCTGGCTAAATTTTTACAATAAACTCAAAAATCTCATTTCTTGAAAAGGCTTTATTTCTCTATTATATCTCTCTATCTCCTTTCCTTTCCTGCCCTACTACCACAAAAGAAAAGCACAATACTTTCTTTAAAACTTGCTTTTGTTATCCCTTAATGATAAAATCAAGCAACAATCCTGTCTTGTTTTATCTTTGTTTCAAAACAACTATAGAAAACCATATTTCTGTACATGAAATAAGTATTTAGAAAATATTATTTAAAGTAAATATTGTTTAGAGTATATGATGCTAAAGGAGTAGAGACTTCAACTTATTTTATGCTTAATACACTCAGTTGAGCTGTTTAAGAATCCTTAGAGATCCATGTGATATTTAACATGGTTTTATCTTTCAAGTCTTATAAAATAATGTAGAATCATCAAAACATCAATGATATCCTTTGTTCATGTTTTGAATCCCTTTTAAATCCATATTTCCCCACACGCCTCTGGATTCATTGTATAATTCTTATTTCTCTCTTTATAAATGATTTACATTTTCTGAAGTATATTATGAACATTACCTGGAAAATGGATTGATGAAGAGCAAGACAAAAATTAAGTAAAACAGAAAAAAGACCACACTAGCTATTATATGACTAGAGGAATGGTGGTAGAGAAAAAATGATAAATTTACTGGACATTTTAGAGTAAAAAGCACTAATATTTGGTGATAAATTAAATATGGGTGGATAAGGAAGCATGAGGTATGAAGAGAGGCTCCAAGTTTTCTGACTTACACAACTTTGATGAATATTTGTTATATTTGTTAACATTAGAAACATTGGATGAGTTATAACTGCTATGTTAAGATGGAATATGAATAAATGATTTTGAGATGTACATGAGTGGACAGAAAGACATTAGTTAGGAGGCTATTGCTTTAGTCTAGATGAACAATGATAGTTTCTTAGATTAGAGGCAATGATGAAAATGGAGAAAGAGGCATGTGACTTGGGAAATAATTTAGGAATTAGTTACTAGGTATTAACTCTTGATTGATTAAGAAGAATTGGTGAGGGAGAGTGGTGACAAGAATATCCTCTAGATTTCTCGGTTGCATATTTGGATGAATTGTTCCATTTATTGGTACATAAAACAGTGGTAGAAAACTAGGTTTAGCATGATAAGCTAGTTTCCTCTTTATAAAGAATTGCACAGAGAGCAGAACACAGGTGGGAAGAAGAGAGGGGGTTTCTCCTGACAGAGCCAGGTTAGACATGTCCTCTTGCATTATGACTTTTCAGGAGTATCTTGTAATGCCTGGAAGCATATTTTCTATCTGCTTTTTAAAAGTAGAGATCAAAGGCTCTTGCCGAGTAATATTGTTGTTGCTCAAGTATGTCATAGATTATTTTATCTCTCAATAGGATTTGTGATGTTACTTTGGCTGCAGCCACTGAATTCCCACTGTTTCTCTTTCCTTTGGAATGAGAAGCTGTCAAAAGAAAGACACAAGCCCTATGGCAAAAATTTAAAAATCAATCAGTGGAACAACTATCATGCCATCTGAACATTAGCCAGAGGCAAAATTAAGCAAGACAAAATTCCCCAGTGGACCAAACACATTGTTCAACCACCCAAAACTTCAACACTACCAGGAGAAGAATGCAGAAATTAATAGCAATGGGAGAATAATTGAATGCACTGATTTCTAGAAGTAGAGCAATGTTTACCTCTTTCTGAATATGCACTGATGAATGAAATCTTCACTTCAATAAGAGAAAGATGTGAATTGTTTTCTGGAAGGTGAAAACATGTGGAAAAGTCTCAGGGCTCAGGGAAATACAAATTATAAATAGCATCAAACTATGTCAAGCAAAAACTAATATTTTTTAGTTTCTTGGTAAGAAAAATTTTTGTTCATTTTTTCTTCTTTCCCTTTCTCCTTTTGTGTTAATTCAATAAAACGCAGTATGCTACTAATGTACACTATGTTTTCATTATCTGTGGCTTTATAGATGGAAAACTGCATGATTTGTCTATGTAAAATTGCAGTATATGAATCAGTGAAAAGATCTAGAACTCTGTTATCAAAAAGAGATCATGTAAAGGATGTTGGCAATAATAATAGAGTCCAAGAGGCACATTTTATTTAGCTAATCTAGTAATTTTTTAGGGTACAGTGTACATTTTGTACTAAATAATTATGAAAAAATAAGGCAATAATTATTAATTATATACAACTCCAAGTAGGGATAAGTATCCCTTTTATTCTATCATTTGGAAAGTGGAAAATCTTCTAGGAATCTTGGAGCCCTTACTTGAAGCTACTTAAACCCAAAATTCCATCAGATTTACTACTACCAATCTGTTCATCAAATATTTGATAGAATGTACTGCACTGTCTAGTTATTCCCAGTATTTGACCTTCTAACATTCATTGAAATGTACTCATTGAATGGAGGCAAAAATACAATTCTAGATAAGCACTCAAGTTTATTTTATAAAGACTTGGATATCTCAAATGTATGTGGCCTGAATTATCTAGATCAATATTGCTTTAACTTCTTATCAGTGAATATAAACTATTTAACTGTTCTAAATAGTCTTGAATAAACATTCCCTAAAAATATCAAATAACTACAGTATAAAATAATAATAAATCTCACATTTTTATCTTTAAGTAATGAAACCTTAATTTTTTGAATTTTTTAAAAATTTTCCTGATGCCTAACATTTTGCTGACATGAAATATAACTATTTTCCAAAGAAGCTAATCTGTTAGTTCTACCTGCCCCATGTTACCAAAGGATACTAAATAGGAGAGATAAGAATGTCCTGGAAATGACAAGAGAGGTAGGATTCTGCCAACCTGCTATGCTAATAAAAAGAAATAATCAAAATTATTTCTCCAGATAGAGTCACTTGGTCTTTGGTGGCCAGTAAGATAAGATTGACAAAGTAGCTGATTAGCTATTGGTTTCTCAAGCTCCATGAACACTTAAAGGACTTACAGCAGGCTACTCCTCAAATGAAAGGCATATCATTTGCAAAAACCAAAGTAATCCTTAAGAAAACCCACAGGATCTAGAAAAATGATCAATAAAAAATAGATGTACATAGGTAAATGATTTTAAAATATTATATAATAAATTAGGAAATAAATGAAAGATGGGCTCTCTAATATTTTTAAATTCTGATTCACTGGGAAATATATTTTAGAATGGTAAATATTCACCCTAAAAATATCTAACATTTTTTCTTTTCACAACTAATCAGCTTGTTCATTTTTCTTTTCTTCTTCACATGGGACCTGTTGCCAGAAAAATAATTACTTTAGGCTATGTCTGTTTTTAAGTGACCTGCTTTTAAATGTGTGCTGCTCTCAGTGCATTTGAACTTCTCACAAAGAACAATTTTTTGGAAACAGACAAGTTATTAGTAGATCTGTCTAAATGCTTTGGCATATGCCAAAGGCCTGAGAAGGGGAGCGTGCACAGCTTCAAAGTCAGCACGGCTATGAGGAAGTTCTGATCCCTTACTGAGAGTCTGTAGACTGAGTAATTGGAAGTCCCACCTCCATCGATTTTCTCTGTGAATTTTAATTTTAGTTAAATAAAATGCCAAGAAGGGATAATGGTGAAATTTTCCACTCCTTAGATTTGGAATAAGTATACCTTCACTTGGGCAAGAAATGCAAAAGTAAGAATAGAAATTAAGAGACAATTCACGGAACAATAAATACTAATTGTTATTATGGATGAAAAAAATGTTCAGACTGTCCTCAATAATAACCAAAGGGATTTAAATTAAAATGACAATAATATATCACTTTCAATATAAAAATAGAAAAACACTTTATTCTTTTTTATTTTAAAACATTTTCTGTATTTATTTTTAGAAGGGAAGGGAGGGAGAAAGAGATGGAGAGAAACATTAATGAGTGGTTTCCTCTCATGCACCCACTACCAGGGACCTGGTCCACAACCCAGGCATGTGCTCCAACTGAGAATTGAACCAGTGACCTATTGCTTTGCAGGCCCGCACTCAGTCCACTGAGCCACGCCATCCAGGACTATTTTTTTATTGCCGTTCAAGTACAGTTGTCTCCATTCTCCCTCCCCCACTTTCCCCTATCCAACGCACCCCCACCTCTCACCCACAATTCTACCCCCCTTTGGCTTTGTCTATGGGTCCTTTATACATGTTCTTTGATGACCTTCCCTTTTTTTCCCATTACCCTCTTCCCTCCTCCCCTCTGGTTACTGTCAGTTTGTTCTTTGTTTCAATGATTCTGGTTATAATTTTCTTGCTTGTTTGTTTTGTTGATTATGTTCCATTTATAGGTCAGATCATATGGTATCTGTCTTCTACTGCCTGGCTTATTTCACTTAGCATAATGCTCTCTAGTAGCAAAAATTTTAATGAGAGAGGAGGGGGGAGAGAGATAATGGGGAAAAATAGGGGAAGGGCTGTTAAGGAACATATATAAAGGACACATGGGCAAAGCCAAAGGGGGTAGGATGAAGTGTGGGAGGCAGGTATAGGTAGGGTTGGGGGGAGTTGTAGGGGGAAATGGAAACAACTGCATTTGAGCAATAATAAAAAATTTAAAATATCATCATTCTTTGCTGGCATAAGAGAGATACAAAGGGCACTTTCACAGATTGCTTATGGTAATGTAAACTAATGAAGATTTTTTTGGAAAAATGACAAAATTCATAAAAAATCATTATAACATACATTGTTTGATTCCAGCATTTAGAAGTAATAAAATTTTGGAAAGAGGTGATTATTAGATATGCTATTCACCTTACACAAGGGCCAACTGCTATCCAACCCACAGAGTGAAGCCTCTGCTCTTTGGGGACATCTGGATCACGTTGCTACTAGGTATTTGAAGAAGTTCAATGTTATTTGTGATTGCATTTGGATCCTAAGGCATTTTTAGCTTTGAAATGTTATTTTAAAATCTAAAACTGAAATAGATAAAGCAATGCACAGATGACTAGTTCTTTAAGTAAAAGTCTATTGAAAATGCTTAGATCTGCTTGTTTTATCTCATGGAAAGCAAATTCATTTAATTGAAGAAAATCTCCAAAGATCAGATCAGTAAGGGGTTTTTGATAACAAGTAAAAAAAAGTTTTCTTCATAAATAGCATAGGACATACTAAAATAAATTGAGTAAGCAGCCTTCAGAGAATAGATGCCTGTAGGCAGTCTTAGAAATGTCAATAATGTAAATTTTTAGGAAGAAATGCATTCACACAGTTCCTGGTCTGACATCAGGGGTTGTTGGGAATGTTCTTCCCTTTACTTTACTGAACACCTACAAAAGAATTGCCCTTTTGAGTCCTGTATGGGTTATCATTTGGCTTCCTACAGGAACTGATTGAAAAGGATAGATCATAAACACAGTTTACAATGGTCATAATAGGGATGACAATAGTGTTTTTAAAATACATGATACACATTATAGATCTCACATATGTTTAACTGAAAACAAACAAACAAAGAAACAAACAAACTGCAAAGCCACAATGTAAAAACTCTTCCGCATAGCCCTGCATCCTTATCTTATTGAACACTAAATAATTGCTTGGGAAAAATGAAATGTGGATAAAAATATCGTGATGAATTGTTATAAGAAAGGATCAAGGAGCTCTGGTAATTAAGAGTCTGTCATTTTGACATGAAAAAACAATCACAAGAGGTGCCAGATATCTGGAAAGATATGTGTTTGCCATTTCAATACAGAGGCAAGGGAAAATCAGCTTGATTAGAAGGGGACACTTTGACAAATAAGAACACTTTGTGTTTTTTGATCACTGATACTCCTACAGACATTTTTAAGGGAAAACACAGTTGTTCTAAGAGTATTTAGACAGCAAAAATATTTAAGAGAAGCTATGGTTTAGGCCAATCCACACATTGGTGGTATGGACAGTGTCTTGAATCATTCTATTTGTCAAATGCAATGTGACTCCTCAGAGCTGCAGTTACATTTGATGCCAGATTGTTAGATTTGGAGACTTCCTGGGATAAGGTGACCATAGCAACACAGCCTGTCTGAGGGTTACATGATCACTTTGTCTTGAATTTTCTTTAAATATTTTAAAAATCCTTTTATCCAGGTTATTTAAATATAGTTTCTAATTCAATTTAATAGTGTCTACTTTCTGAACATCAGAACTAACCATCATACAGGTCAAGTAACTCACCTAGGGTCACACAAATTCATAGAATGGAATAGGAACTTCTAAAATTTGTCATGTATTTACAAAGTGCATATATTTTTTCCCTAAAGTATGATGCATCTGTAAGAATACTGATGTAAAGAGAAGAAGATCTATGGTCTGGTTCAGTTCTTCTACTGACTCAGCATATGATCATGGGGAAATCAGCCTTTTAATTGCTGTTTGCTTGTATTCCTGTACACTCATCAATTTATAGGCCCATTCCTTTTCACCACATCCTATTATGTTTACTGGTTTATGTTTCTCTCATACTACTATCATGGTCATTTCATAAATACTTTTGGAATCAGAGAGTTATATCAAGCAGGGCAAGAGGAAAATATTGTAATTCACCACCCCTAGACCCTCCTTCTTATCAGCTTTGACTTGACCCCATCATCATTATGAGGTCTTTGGAACTTAAGCAGTAGAGAATGTAGAATGTTCTAAACAGATGATTTAATTAATTGTATTATCTATGCTAGTAGTCCCTCACATTTGCTAGATTAATTGAAATTTGACTGTGATAACAGTGAGGTTACTACTTAAAATTGGTGGAGTCAATCTCACAAATCAGAATGGGCAAAGATATCAAAGAGAGCAAATAATTCTTTATCTATTTTTTCCCCTAAAAAAGGCAAAGAATGCACACTTTGTAACCATTCTTGTAGAATACTAAGAAACCTCTTATCTCTTTAAAAATAATTTAGATAATATTCAAAGATACTTAACCTCTATTAACATTCATATAACTAAGTGATAGATGGTCTTATCAACTACATCAATAATAATGGTGAAGAAAAATCAGCAGTGTGTTTTTGATAGCGTGGTGGATAATATTCAATGTGGAGCAGGGGAGAAAAATAAATTTGTGAACCATTGTCAGGTGCCACAGTACCCTCTACAGGGTTCTTCACGTATTTTATGTCACTTTAACACAGAAAAATAATTCAAGCATTATGGGTATATTTGTCTCCATTTTGCAGATGAAATAGCTGAGAAGCATAGAGGTTAGTATTGTACCCAGGATTCTACAGTTGGCCAGCACAGAGCTGTCATGATTTCAGAAGCGTTGCTCTTTTCATTACACAATGCTAAAGCATTTGGGCTCTTGTGGTTGTTCCTGCTTTGCCTTTGTGATTGAAGACATACATTTAACTGATGGGGAAGGCTGCAGTTTTGGCTTTATAATACTGCAGTATTCCCCTATGCACATACAACTTGTTGTGTCCCCCATTATCACTAGAACCTAAGTTACTGAATAAACTAACCCAGATTTAGAATGAAGAAATGAAGTGCTGTCTAGATACTGCACAACTGGTTGGAAATCTAATTAACTCCTTTAACAGTTCTTTGAAGGGGAGAGGTGGCATTAGTAGCCTCTTCAAAGATGAAGAAACTGAGCCAAACAAAGTTGAAATGACTTGTCTTGTCACTCAGAGAGTAGTAACAAAGCTGGGAAAACTCCCATGGTCTTTGGATTCTTTTTTTAGCTTATTGATAAGAACACATACAAAACAAAGCACTTTACTATAATAGTTGGCCTATCAGCTTCATAGGCAAACTATTTCCTGAAAATAAAATATTATATATATATATGTATTTTTATTTTTTTTTGTATGGTATAAGGTAATTACTATGATCATCAGGGAATCAGGGACATAACTTGTAAAGTATATAATTATTCAACCACTATGCTGTATACCTTACACAAATATAAAATAAAAATGAATAAATATTTTAAAATAAACATATTTTAACAAAATTTAACAAAATTAAAATAGTGCAATAAATTTTATGATACTCATCCAGGCTGTGGGTTCCATTCTAGACTACTACAGTAAAGTGAGTATTACAATGAGTTGTAACTTTCTTTCCTGTTTGTGGAGGATCTTGCCTTCAGTTTGTGAAAAAAAATTTAAAAATACAACATTTGTGAGGTACAATAAAGTGAAGCAAAATAAAGTGAAGAATGACTGCAGTGAATATGGGTCTTAATTTAACAAATCAATATTATTGTTCTACAAATGATTTTATCAAGATATTCTAAATTAGGGAGTTCTGTAGTTTAGAAGAGGCACATCATTAATAAATATTCTGTGCCTGTCAGAGTCCTAACTGTGAATAATAAATAAAATTCCATTGTTGAAAGCCAACCATAAGTCAAATCCCATTATCTCTATTACATTCCAAAAAAGAATGTGAAAACAAATCACAACTCTCATTTTATTCAGTCTAGTTTTTCTCAACTTATTGGCTTTGACATTTATGATTTTCTATAAATGTAGTCAGAAATAATTTCAGTGCTGATCACTTGGAGAACTCTAAAAATCTATTATATGACTCAGAAGAAAA
Source organism: Tonatia bakeri (assembly GCA_004024845.1). Classification (NCBI taxonomy): domain Eukaryota; kingdom Metazoa; phylum Chordata; class Mammalia; order Chiroptera; family Phyllostomidae; genus Tonatia; species Tonatia bakeri. Next base: position 10,520 of record PVIA01017799.1, read on the forward strand.
GATAGTGTTTTTTAATTGTTGTTCAAGTACAGTTGTCTCCATTATCCTCCCACCATTCTCCCATGCCCCACACAACCCCACCTCCCACCCTCTGTCTTAACTCCCTTTGGCTTTGTCCATGTGTCTTTTATACATGTTCCTTGATGACTCTGCCCCTTTTTCTCCAATTATCTCCTCCTCTCTCCCCTCTGGTTACTGTCACTTTGTTCTTCATTTCAATGTTTCTGGTTATATTTTGCTCGCTGTTTTCGTAAATTAGGTTCCACTTATAGGTGAGATCATATGGTATTTGTCTTTTACTGCCTGGCTCATTTCACTTAGCATAATGCTCTCCAGTTCCATCCATGCTGTTGCAAAGGGTAGGGGCTCCTTCTTTCTTTCTCCTGCGTGCTATTCCATTGTGTGAATGTACCATAGTTTTTGGATCCATTCATTTACTGATGGGCACTAAGGTTGCTTTCAGCATTTGGCTATTGTAAATTGTGCTGCTATGAACACTGAGGTACATAAGTTCTTTTGGATTGATGTTTCAGGATTCTTAGGGTGTAATCCTAGCAGTGGAATTGCTGAGTCAAAAGACAGTTCCATTTTCAGTTTTTCGAGGAAATCCCATTCCGTTTCCCACAGTGGCTGCACCAGTCTGCATTCCCACCAACAGTGCAGTAGAGTTACCTTTTCTCCACAACCTCACCAGCACTTGTTTTTTGATTTGGTTATGACTTCCATTCTGACTGGTGTCAAGTGGTATCTCATTGTGATTTTAATTTTCATCTCTCTGATGGCTAGTGATGCCAAGCATCTTTTCATATGTCTCTGAGCCTTCTGTATGGACTCCTTTGAGAAATGTCTGTTCAGGTCCTTTGCCCATGTTTTGACTGAATTGTTTGTCTTCCTGCAGTGGAGTTGTGTGAGTTCTTTATGTATTTTGGAGATCAAACCCTTGTCCGAGGTATCATTTGCAAATATATTTTCCTATACAGTTATCTCTCCAAGAAAAGATGATTTTGATTGGAGATATAGGAATAGCAATACTATAACTATTGCTCATAAGCTTTTATTGTGCACTAGGTTCTGTGATAAATTATGCTTGACATGCATTGTTTCATTTAATCCTTACAGTAAAGCTCAAAAATAGGTGCTATTATTTATCATTCATATTTTAAGGATATGGAAGCTAAGACACAGTGTGTTGATGATACCAAACCCAGGTTCAGCTACCCACTGCTAGCAATCCAATAATTGAGAGACAAGGGCTGATGGAAGGAAAGTAGGTTTATTCAAGAGCCAGAAGCCTGAGAAGAGGGCAGACTAACAGCATATATTTCACAAAACTATAAGAGACAGGGCAGGCATTCAAACTCAAAACTCTTGATTCCAGTGCCTGAGATCTTATCTAATATTTAATGTAATTATTTTGCCAAGAAGAATATATAGAATTATAGAGCCAACATGTCTACTGAATAAAGCAGTTCTAATTCCCAAAGAAAGATCAAACTGAGCTGTTAGCCAGTATATTGTATTATCCCTCATACTCTGCAATGAAGGCCGTGAGTCATTGACCATCAGTCAACAGACCTGTATGCAACAGATAGTGTGCGGCACTCCAAACAAGAGACTGTGAGGGACCCTGGCTGGCGTAGCTCAGTGGATTGAGTGCAGGGCTGTGAACCAAAGGGTCACTGATTTGATTCCCAGTCACAGCACATGCCTGGGTTGCAGACCAGATCCCCAGTTGGGGGCACGCGAGAAGCAACCACACATTGATGTTTCTTTCTCTCTTTTTCTCCTTCCCTTCTCTTCTCTCTAAAAATAAATAAATAAAATCTTAAACAAAAAGAGACTGTGAGGGTAGCAAGGAAAACTGACAGAGAAGGCAAACATAACAACAAAGTCACAGAGATCTACAATTTTTCCTGCAGAAAAAATAATTGACAACGAAAAGTATTACCAAAGTGAAATCAAGACTACCTACACAAAAGATAGCTTGAAAAATATAAATTTAGCCATTCATGTATTTTGAAGGCAGCAATCAAATTTTAAAAAGATAGGAAGTATGTAGAAATTGTTTATGATAAGAAGGAATTGCTTGACCAAATTAATAATTTCACCCCCCAACTAACATATATGTGCAAGTATGTGTGTGCATGTCTGTGTTTAGGTAGGATATTATCAAAACTATGCAACACTGGTTGATGACAAATTAGTGTTTATGTCTGTGGTTGAATAAGTCTTATAATTTCAATATATGCATTTGGATTAGAGATGAGTGTACAAATTTCTTAAAAGATGAAATATAGTACATGAAGAGTTTAGCTTCTTTTTTTTCCTTTCGATTCTCAGGCCTTCATTCTTAGATCAGGACTTATATCGTTGGCCTCTGGTCACCTGATTCACAGACTTTTGGCATCAGACTTACACCATCAGCTTCCCTGGTTCTCAGGCCCTTGGAAGTGGACTGAATTATACCACTAGCTTTCCTGATTCTCCAGCTTGCAGACAGCATATCATGGACCTTTCAGCCTACATAATAATGTTAGCCAATTCTTATAATAAATTTCCTCTTATATATCTATTGCTATCCAGATCTGTATTTCCTATTGGTTCTTTTTCTCTGGAAAACTCTAATATACCACATAATAAAGCACCCTTAATTCAGTAATTTATACCTATATTCATTCTCTAATGCTCATATATCAGTGTGTATTAGTTTGGTCTCAGCTAGATGAATCTGCTCTTGACAGCAGGTCTGTGGGTTGGCTAGAGTAGCTTTGCATCAGGCTGTAGCATATGAGTGGTTCTACTTTACAAGTTTTTCATTCTTTTCTTAAGACTTGCAGGATAGCTAGGACAATTTTATTCTGGACATGTTAGAGAAGCAAAAGGGTGAAAACAAGCATATAAAAACTCTTAAATTTGAATGTTTAGAGTGGCACACCAACATTTCCACTAACATGTCATTAGATAAAGCAAGTCAGTTCAAGTTTAAAATCAAGAAATGGGGAAATTAACTCCTCCCACAGCAAGAATGTTGATTTAAGGAGAGGTGAAGAATAAACTGAATCTACTACAACATGGTAAGAAATTAGGAGTTTATTTTGTTGTAATGATATTGAAAAGTTTTAGCAGAGGAATGACATGATCTAATTTACATTTTATAAGAATCTTACCTGTTGCTGTTTAAAAGATATATAGTGAAGTACAAGGGTAAAAACACAAAGACCATTCAGAAGGCCACTGCAGTAGACTAGGTAACAGGTGTTGTATCCTTGATTAAAATATAGTAGTGATGTATGTACTGAGGGGTGCTTTGGCTCAGGAAATAATATGGAAATTAATTCAACAGTATTGTTGATGAATTACATGTGGGGCATTAAAGAAAAAAGAAGGAGATCAATAATATCTGGGTAGATGTTGCTTTCATTTATCAGGATGGGGGAAACCTGGAGGAGGAGCAAGTTTCAGGAGGCTCTGTTAAACAGGAGTCCAGCTTTGGACTTGTTAAATTCCAAAAGTTTATTAAACATCCAATTAGGGATATAAAATAGGCAGCTGAATACATGAATATAAATTATAGCAAGGAAATCTGGGTCAGAGATATATATTTGGGAATATATCAATTATTGTGATGTTACCTTTAATTGAAAGTCAACTGAAGTATTTTCAACAATCAAAAGTTGTTCTCTCCCATAACAAGAAGCTCAGAAATGAGCAATTTCAAATTTAATTTGGCAACTCAGCTAAATCATAAAGACCAGAGTTGTTTTTACTTTTCTACACTATCATGTTCAGTGTGGTGATTATTTGTGTCATACTTAAAAGATGGTTGCTGTAGTTCTAAGTTTTGCATGCAGATAAGAATATCAAAGGAAGAGGAAGAAAATATTTCAAGGAGAGGAGAGGAGAGGGATAAATGGAATTAAATGTTACTCAAAATGAATTCTGAGACCTCATGTAATAGGGTCTTAGAGCTGACTTTTGGATTTAAAGACATGGAAGTCTTCAGTGACCCTCAAAAGAATAATTTTTGTGTACAGTGAAGAATAAAGTATAATTTACAATAGCCAAGTGCTGGAAACAATCTAAGTG
>PVIA01017800.1:0-14594 GCA_004024845.1 Tonatia bakeri
ATTTTGGTAAAAAATATTAGGTCACTGCCTTATATTTTGTATAGCACAAAATAAACGTTTTCCTTTCCTTTTCACCAATCTCTGGCATTGAGAGATATCTTTCCTATATGGCGGCGGACAAGACGGACCCGAATTTCTTTCAGTAAGAGCATCACCGTCCCGGGGCTCACGGGCCCCTTTGCTTGTTTGGGTCCTCCCTCCTTTTGCTCTGTAACATTCCCACTCACAAAGCGTACCTTTCAGACCACTGTAAACTCAGAGGCATTCAGTCCCCCCCTATTTTCAAGAATGACTTTAACCCTTTCTTTGCTTAACAGCGTGGCCAGGCTTTCATAACTCCTTTCTGCAGGGGTCATCTGGTTCCTCCCCCACTGTTCAGCACTGGGTTGCCTGAGACCCTGTGGTCACTACCTGAGAGGCTGCTGCCTCCTGTGTGCAGCAGGTTTTCACACGCCTGGCTTCTGGATTGCTCAGTGGCTTTTGTCTGCCGATAGTCCAGAGTCTTGTCTTTGCTCACAGACAGCAACTCTTTTCCCACCCCTGAAACACCATTGTTCCTCTATCAGTGGCCAAACTGTTAGGGTTGGAGTAATAGTAAAAGCCTCGAGGCGATTACAACCACAACAGCTGTGTTTACTAAGAGCTACAAATGAACTTGTCCCAGCTCTATGAGAGTGGCAGGCAGTGAGTCAGAGCCTTATAGAAGCACCCCACCCTCAGGATGTTCGCTGGCTGCCTCAGCCTCCGGCTGCCCACGCCAGCCCTGGCTTTCCGAGGAGACCCTCTGCCGAGCACAAGGGACCTCTTTTCACCCACAATGCTTTTATATGTTTTCTTCCCACAGCTGCAGTCATTTTCACTCAGCTGTCTGGGCCCCTGGGAGGACTGCCAGTCACTGACAGAGCAGACAACCGGCTGGGGGTTCTCTTGAGGGGCACATCCAGAAAACTACTCTCCAGCCCCAGGCTCCTCCAAGGCGGCTGCAAGCACTTGCCACAAGGCCTACAACTCGACCGCTCACTGCTCAAACCTCTGCACCATCAGTGACCTCTCCAAAGTATCAATGTCACAGCTGAATACATGACATCAACAACTCTATCACTCGCCCCTACATTAAGGTGGATTTTTCCCCCTAAATGTGTTTGAGGCTGTTTTATCACCTGTAAAACTGACACATGCTTCATGAAGCTATGTGGAAGTGCCTTGCAACCTCTTCAATTCCTACAAATTCTTATTTGAATACTGGCTGAGCAGGCAAGCATTCTTGGGAGAGACTTCACTGGAACCTGTATCAGCTGACTGCGCCCTCGCAAGGATCAATTTAGATGACTTGCCATTAACACGGGAATAAGAGGGCAGGTCCTTCGAAGATGGGTCCTGGAGCTGGTGAGTTGCACTCGGAAGCAAAGGCCTGGAGCATAGGATGCAGCCGGGCAAGGCAAGGGCGTCTGTCTTCTACGGCATTCAGTGGTTGCTGGCAACACAGCAGCCATACACCATGTGCGGAAAGGAGCTGATTAAGGTTTTTCTGATCTGTGAAAATTGGTGACTCCCTACTGCAATATTTCCCAAACTTCTGTTTAAGAGAGTCACCTGGAGCCTGTTGATTCTTTTAACATACAATTGCTAGGTCCCTTGAGGCTGAGGAGAGTCCCTAGCATCTAGAAGTTTAAGTTCCCAGTGGGATTTATGACCAAGCACGTCTGTTTATCACTGACCTATATTCTGAGAACCAATGTAAGTTTTCCTGCCTTTCCTTGGAACACAGGCTGGAAATCATTTAAGCCAAATACCCCATAAATCAGTGCTGCTCCGAGGACCATGCCAGGTTCCTGCACAGACCTACAACGGAGCTACCGCTAGAAACTGTAGCCATGACAGGATCGATCAGTGCCTTCTAAGCAGAGCTTCCCACTCCCAGGAGGGAGGAATTCTAAAGACTTTACTACATTATGAAAGGGCAATAAGCCAACTGACTTCAAGTCCCAGATACTGAGTTAGTTGCTATGCATTCTTCCTATCCACCCCAACTGCCAACCCAGAGAGAACTGAGTTTCAACCACAAGAAAACTTGGCAGGAAAAGCTCTGGCAGCTCAATCAGGGCTGGGCTGTCAAGTGGAAAGTGCTCATGGGCTAGGTGCCGACAAGAGGAAATCACCCAATGTTTAACTTATAGATATTAAGAACCTGGGGTTCCTGCTGGAGCTGCACGCTGAAAAGGGGGCCGTGGTCTTCCTGCCTGCCCACCTTTATGCCTCAAAACTTGACAGACTTCCAAACAGGTCATTCAAAGGATGGTTTGGCCCAGATGAAACATGGAATTCATTATTCCATTCAAAGTTCCTTTTCTAACTTTGCCTTCTTCGGAGGAAACCTATTCTCTGAGAGGACTAGACAAAAATGGTTAGTGTTTTCCTGACCTTCTTAGTGCAAGGTCACAAACTGAAACCCCTGGGGGCCAAATGGGTCATAGGTTAGAGAAGACGCCGAAAGGACTGTCATCACCAGAACCCCTAAACCAACCATGGGCAGCCACTACTCAGCTCTAGCCAATCTTCGGCATGTGAGTCCAATTCAGCACACCACCTACATTTTCGAGAGAAGCCAAGAATTCCAGCTTTACAGGTGAACCTTCCCATATGGCATTTTTTTCCAATTTAAAAAACATTGTGCCACCTAAACAAAAATGCCTGTGAGTTGGATTTGATCTGTGGAGTCCAAGGCCGTATCTGTTGCTTCAGGCATAAAGCTGAGCCCTGACAAAACAACAGCCAACTGGACCACATGCTTTCTGATACCACCAGCTATGGGTAAGTCTGTCCTCCAGGGAGTGTTCCCTCCTGTCTTCACTGCATTCTACAAATACAGAATCTCTGGGTTGCCAGTACAGTTCAGGCAGTCCAACGTCCCCCTGGCATTAGTGACACCTCTCCCAAAGCCCTGCCAAATGTCCCTTCAGTCAACAGCGATGGGAAGTTAACGGCTTCCCAGGTGGCTCACCTCACCTTTGGATGGCTGCGTTACACCTCCTGCTATCCCTTGAAAAGCTCAGCATATTCCCTAGTGGCCTACTTTCTGTCCTTCTGAGGGGCATCCAGGACAAATCAGGTTCCTCATTTGTTTGCCACTCCTTTGGAATCCTCACCCACCCACCTGCAGCCTCAAATAAGCTTATTTTTCTCTCCTGGCCAGACATGTCAGTTGCTTCAATCGGTCTCCATAAAGCATGGCTGTGAGTTACCCCACACTTTACCCCTTCTGGTCAAAAGGTTCTGATTTGTCTGGATAGTATTCATAACAGCAAACTAGCATAGACATTAATAAATACCAGGCATTGTTCTAATACCTTTTTATTTATTTACTCATATGATCTTCATAAAAACCCTAAAGGAGGTTTTTATTATTACCACCCATTTTGCAGATGAAATGACAGGCACAGGGAGCCCAAGACACTTGCCTGCAGTCACACAGCTAGTCATTACAGAGCCAGGGTGGGAGCCCACCAGTCTGGCTCCACAGTCCGAGCTCCTGGCTCTCCAAGTCCCCAGCTGGGCTTGCCGTGCAGAGAAAGGAAGTGCACCCACATGCCCACAGCATTAGGCAATGGGGTATGCTAGGTGTTCTCAAATGGATGGGAACTAACAGCCTTTCACTCTCCATGTTATGCGTCAACTAAGGATCCATTATGAATTGTTGGCAGTTCTCCACACTTGACTCACATGAGCTTACTGTGAACAAATCCCTTATATCTCTTTTATTCACATGGATGCTAAGTCATAGCAGCCCCATCCTTTCCTCAGGCAGTTGGCTTTATGGACTCTGTGCCTGGCCTGGCCCAATTATCATCCCCTGTCCTATTTCTGATGGCCCATAAAGTTGTCTGGTAGGCTATCTTCTCTGTGCCCTTGCTCTTGAAAGAATCAGAGACAGCCACAGAGTTTAGATTATAGAATCATGGAACTCTGGGGAGTAAAACAAAAGAACATCCTGTCCTCTGCCTTGTTTTACAGATGAGGAAAGCTAGACCCGAGGGCAAGTCAAGTCGAAGGACAAGCTGCCAGTGGGTGGTGTAGCTGAAATTAGAATCTGGGCGTCTGCTTTCCCACCCAGAGCTCTGCCAACTGCTCCAGACTGTCTCCAATCAGTGCGTCAGGCTGAAATACAGTTACGGCAAGTCCTCACTTAATGTGCAGGATAGGTTCTTGGAAACTGAAACTTTAAGGGAAATAACGCACATGAAAACCAACTTTACTATAGGCTGATTGATACAAATGAGTTAAGTTCCTATGGCATATTCCTGGTCACACACAAGAATCACCAAACTTCTAAATGAAGAGCCAAAACACTTCTAATAATAAGCACTGAAATAAATGTGAGCTATACATACATTTAAGAGATGAATTTAACAAAACCATTCCTTTTCTAACCTACTTACTCCAGTTCAGGGTCATGGGCGGCCAGAACCTCTCCTGGCAGCTCAGAGCTCAAGGAGCAAACCCACCCTGGACAGGACACCCTTCCATCACAGGGCGACTCACACACCCACGCTCACTCAGATGGGGACAGCAGACACGCCAGTCCACCCGACGTGTGCATCTCCAGGATGTGGGAGGAACGTGGAGAGCCCGGAGACAATCCATGTAGACACAGGGAGAACACTCAAACTCCACAGTCTGGCCCCAACCGGGAATAACTATTTTTAATCAACACCACAGAGAAAGGACGCTGGATGAAATGCCATTACTCAAGGAGCTGCTGCACAAGGAGAATGTGTGCTTTGTGCCCACAGAACAAGTAATACCCACGGGTTTAAGGTCAGAGCAGGACACGTGCTGAAACAGGGAGCAGACCCCTAGGCCGATGAGACAGACGGAAAGGCTGCCCAAGGGTTCTCAGAGCTCAGTGCTCCGTCCTGTCCACGTGTGCTCACCAAACACCGACACGCTCACAGTAATGCTACGTGGAGTTAGATTACAGTCCGCACACAACCAACACTTTTTGGACTATCCTTAAGTCCTCTGAAGTGTAGCCCTTGGAATCTTCAAAGCCAATGATTCATTTCTGATGTTTTTCTTTGTATTTGGTTTCTCCTCTCTGTTCTCTTCCCCCTCCCCCAGCCCCCGCAAAATCTGCACCTGAATTTTGGGGAAAGGCTCTGCAATGTGACTGCACTTTATCACGTGTGAAGAACTGAGCCAGATGAAAAACCACACACAGGTGACTGAGGACGGGTGCCAGGCTGTCCTGGAGAGGCTGTCTCTCCGCTGGCGCACCCAAGTCTTCCCAGAGGAAAAGCAGTGTGATCCCTGCCACCCAGCCAGTGTGGTCCCCAGGGATCATAACTGGGTCTTTTCTGATGGACTTTTCCCCCAAGGGGAATAAGTTGGGGGAGGTACAGAGATGCTTCTGAATGTTCTGGCTGGAACCAGAACCAAGAACTGTAACCACATTAGATTTCCTGGCAAATTCAACAAAACTGACTCCAATTTCGCTATTTTAGAATGTATGCCAATTTGACTGACGATGGGTTTAAATTTATCTGGTTGACATCTCTATTATCTGGAAAAACAGGTCTGACCAAGTAGATTAAAGAACAAACAGGACTACAAGGTTTAACCTACTTACAAAAAGGTGCCTTTTTCAAGGATTTCAGTACATTCTCTAATTACAAAGGTCTTTGGTGGTTTAGTAAAACAATATATAACTAAGAGCAGTTACTTTGTATTAGGAAATAAAATGGCATTTCTCCAAACTATTCCTCTTTCCAATGTTGCATTAATTTAAGCCAGGCCCAAGTCAAGCAAATTAGTGAGATAATTACGTAATTTTTAGAATGAAAGTCTATCTCAGACTCAGAGGTTACCTAGTCTAGAGACTTTCAAGATTTAGTTTTGGTTGTTTAAAGCAACTGAATGCTTTCCGCAGTGAGCTTTGACCGGAAATCCAAGTCTCTACCGGAGGTAAATCAGAGCTGCGGCGGCTGGTGGGACCCAACTGTGCGGCCCCCGGCCTCCCTCGGCGGCAGGCCCTGGCCAGTGCCCCCAAGAACACAGGTAAGTAACTATCGATCTCATCCAGGGATTAGCAAATTTGTACAGGGACAGATATCAAATATTTTAGAGTTCGAGGGAACATATAAGGTCTGTCACACATTCTTCCGTTTTTCTTCTTTGTTTGTTTTTTTAATTTCAAAATGGAAAAAGCACTTTTCGCTTGCAGGCCATAGGCCAAATTCCGTCCCTAAGGCCACCGCTCGCCAGCTGTGATTTACGTTAGCAGCAGTGTTGAGGTGTAACTGGCATATAATGAACAGCACACATTTAAAGCGCACAATTTTGTAAGTGTGCCTTGTGGGTGCACTGGAGGCGCATGGCCACTAGTAACTCAGGGACATGCCCACCTCTCTCTCATCCTTCCCCAGGCCACCACCCGTCTGCTTTCTGTCTCTACAGATTGGTCTGCATTTTCTAGAGTTTTACACACACAGAACCACACAGTCCAGACTCTTTTTTACGCTTGGCTCTTACACTCAGCACGATTATTTTAAGGTCCATTGTGTTATTGTGTAATAATTCATTCCTTCTAACTAGTATCCTCATGCATGCAAGTGAGGAAACAGAGGCTGGAGGTACCTGCCCAGAAATCACGTGGCTGACAGCAGAGCTGGCCCAGAGCCGGGCCCCGCCTCCCACGTACTGTTTCCTTTCCATGCCATCTCCCTGCTAATTTCACCAGGGGTTTTGAAAACCTGGAGACCTCTATGTGGTCTGCAGAATTTGCACAGGTGTAGCTCTGCGCTTTTTCCTTCAAATCCTTTCTTCTAGTGTCCCGTGGATCTGCGCGCACAGGCCAATGACTAAAGCAAAACACATTCCAAGTCACACCCCAGGATCCCCAGGTAAACTGCACTTAACGAAATCAAAAGAAGACTGATGCATTCATCCAGTAGTCACTGAGCAAACACCTACTATGTGCCTGGCACTGTGTTGGGTAAAGCAAAATCAATGATTTCTGCCCTCAAAGAGTTTACAGTCTAGGAATTATTAAAATGATTAGAATTACATAAAATGAAGAGGATGCTGTGACAGGGATGGGCAGAAGTGACAGCTGGTTGAGGGCATATGTGAGGGACAGGGTGGCCCTAGGAGGCTGGGGTGGAGGCAGAGCAGGGCAGGTAGCAGCTGTTACAGAGGCCCGGCCAAGCCTTGGGGTGCAGAGTGGCAGGAGGGACCCCGCGTGGCCAGAGCCTTGGTGGGCTCTGGGCGCATTCGACTTGCTCACAGACAGCCTCGCTACGTCACACTGCGGAGACTGGATTTCATCACCAGTGTGGTGTGCTCTAAGTTCAAAATGAATCTACTGGGCGCTTTATAGAGAAGAAGAAACACAACCCCATTCACATGTTTAAAAAGATCACCCAAGCTGCTGCTGTGTGGAGAATGGATTGAGAAGGGCAAGAATTCAGGGACAGAGTGAAAGGAGAAGTTGCACCTCATTTCAGGAAGGAGGGCTGCCCCACTCCTTAGGCCTGTGGGCATGAAACCACATGTCATTTCAGGGGGTGCGTTAACACCACACAGCCTCGGACATGTAGATGAAAGGGGCTTTCACAGCTCAGTTGACACTGGTCAACTGTGGTTGCTGCTGGGCAGGCTAGGGCTGGGCAAGTCAGGCCCTTGGGGTCTGGAGGTGGAAACAATCTGAATTGCCCAAACGAGGCTCATTAACTCTTTGTAGAACTGACTACAAGGCTGCTGCAGACTTGTCGTTTGGGAGATGACCAGCCAGGAGCAACACTTTACCTGGTAGGCCAGTGTTTGCCCAGGGCTCCTGCTGCTTACACAAGTCACTCTGTAGACCTTGCTTCCCGGCTTCCAATGCTGCTGTGAACATGGCCTCGGTCTCCAGGGCAGGGGCAGAGGAACAGCGCCTCCTGCAAGTGGGACGATCCTAAGAGAAGAGGTCTGAACCCTGACCCTGGCTCTGGACTCGTCAACCTGTTGTAGGACCTTGGCCAATCACTCTATTTCCTCAGGCCAGGTCCTCGCCAGGATGGTGAAGGAAGATGAAAATTTCCCAAGCCTCCTCAGAAGGAGTGGGCATGCACTTCCTTAAATGATGGCTGTGGGGGCTCAGAGAAGTGTAAATACACAAATTAAGTCCTCTTATTATCGATGCATTAGCAATCAAACAGCGGCAGCCAGACTGAATGCCTGCTGAGAGAGACCAGGCTCAGGGCCTGGGGCTTTGTCTTTACAGTAACAGAGATTGTAGTGAAGAAGTCGCACTTCATTTTTCCATTGCTTATCTATCAGTCTCAGTCATACAGAAAAAAAAATCAAGAACACACAAACGAGTTAAAAAGGCCTCTGATGACAAAGACTCTTGGTTAAATGTATCCTATAGGAGGTTTGATTTGCTTGGAACATGATGTATTGATACTTCAGGGGTCTCACAATTTTTCTGTAAAGGGCCAGATAATAAATATCTTATGCTTTGCTGGTGTGAGAATCTCTGTCACAACTACAGAACTCTGCCATTTTAGTGCAAACCAGCCACAGACAACCACCAGGTGTAGCTCTGTTACGATAAAACTTTATTTACAAAAATAGACGGCTGGCTACATCTGGCTGGAAGGCCAGAGTTTGCCAACCACTAACATAGTTTAAACATTGGAATCTGAGTATGTCTGGGCAGGCTTGCATCTGCCAGTTCCTAATAGGCATTACTTCACCCCTGCCCACTGTAATCTCACACCCACATACATTCTTACTATGTTTCCCATCTGGCCCCAGAACTAATATCACTAATAGCAGCAGACTTACTGTGAGTTAATATAAGCACTTTGCATACATTAACTCATTTAATCTGCACAGAAACCCTGTTATTATCTCCATGAAAAATGAGGCCAAGTGAAGTTCAGTAAATCACCCAAGATCAGGCAGCTAGTGGAAAAAGAGGCAGGATTTGAACCCAGCTACTTTGCTCTGAGTCTGTGTTCTTAACCACTACGCCGTGCTGCCAGTAAGCACCACTGTACGAACCAGGAGGGCAGAAGATGAGAAGACACTGCATCTTTCACTTCCTTAGAGTCTGCTGCTTACCAAGGGGCTGCGCCTTGCAAGGGCAGTGAGAGGGAAGTAAGACTGAGGGGTGACTGGAATCAAGTGTGAATACTAAAAAAAAGTAACATGATAGCTGGCAGTCTGACAGAGTAGCAAGAAGATGAAAGTAAAGAGGAAAGAGGAATTACTCATTCGCTGAGTGGTCAGCTACTCATTGCCAACCACTCTGCACAATCCTACACACCAACGCCTTATTACTCAGGACAGCACGTCAGCATCACCTGGGTGCTTGTGAGACCTGCACAATCAGCATCCGAACAAGATGCCAGCTGATCCGCACGCAGAACAGCCCTGTTTTATGTGGTAGATGCTATTGCTCCTCTTTTGCAGGCCAGGAACCAATGCTCAAAGCCTCACACGCTGCTGAGTTGTAGGACCACCTCTGAGCTCCCGCCTGTGGTTCAGAGGCCATGCTTACTCCCCAGAGGCACTCAAAGCAAGGCCTTCAGGGCATTTACCCTAGCAGAGTTGTGTTTCAGTGAGTAATTAGAAAATCCTGGTGGGATCAGGAATATGCAATATGCTGACTCTGCACCATCAAAGGAAGATTTAGTTATGTTCAGGCCACTATTTTTATTATTTATTTAATTTTATTTTTTTAGAGAAAGAAACAGAGAGGGAGGGAGGGAGAACAAGTTGGTGGGGGGGAGAAACACCGATTTGTTGTTCCGCTTATTTGTGTGTTCATTGGTTGCTTTCTTGTATGTGCCCTGACTGGGAATTGAACCCACAACCTTGGTGTTTTGGGACAACGCTCTAACCAGCTGAGCCACCTGGCCAGGGCCAGGCTGCTATGTTTTTTTGTTTTGTTTTTTTTTAATTTATATATTTTTAGAGAGAAAGGAAGGAAGGGAGAAAGAGAGGGAAAGAAACATCAATGTGTGGTTGCTTCTCATGCACCCCCTACTGGGGATCTGGCTTGCAACCCAGGCTGTATCCTGACTGGGAATCAAATCAGCAATCCTTTGGTTCACAGGCTAGCACTCAATCCACTGAGCCACACCAGCCATGTCAGGCTGCAATTTTTTAAAGAAATGTGGAAATAAATAATGCAGTTAAGCAAAACTGCAATTGATTTTAATTTCCATAATTTTCAAAATCTCTTTTCATAAAATTGACTAATTTTTCATTCCCTGATATGGAAGGACCTTGAATTTGGCCACACTGGACAGATTTCTTTTCCTGGCACATGTGTTAGCTGATCCTAATGATCAGTGTGCCCCAGAGGTAGATGTCCAGAACCTAGAACTGAGGGTTCTTGGGCTAAGAAAGAGATTTGTAGTTGGGATTAGGCTCTAAGAACTGTCATTTGATGCTAAGAGTTTTGGCCAGCGATGATTCCTAAATTGGTGTGTTTGGGATTCTGGAGTCAGATAGCAACGTCCCTCCCACTCCTCCACCACATATTATAACATCAGGGTAAGACCACAGGGAACCTTGGCCATGAGTTGGCAGCCAGTGGGGAGCAGTGGAGGAGGTAGCCTATTTCTCCTCAGCCTTTGCACTGAACAGGCTGTGTTTCTTGCTAGGCGCTTGGAATGCAGCGAAGGCCTGTTATAGGGTGTGACAAAGCAGGTTTACACTTATCATTATGCAAAACAGAGTTTATTCTTATATTATTATTATTTATTAGTTATTGTATTACTTTTCAGACCAACAACTGTAAACCAACTTTTGCCTCACCCTGTACGTTAGTAGACATCCTTGACATGACTATAAGGGACAGAAACCATTTAGGCTACTGCGAAGAACAGATTGTGATAAAAGGATGTCGGATAGGAAAAGGAAAGCTTCCAGAACACGGGCAGCTGCTTTTTCTCCCTCTTCAGGCTGCATGGGTTCTGTCTGGCTGGCCTTCAAGGCCCCCACGTCTCTCACGGTGGCGCCTCTCTTCCCTGAGATCGGGCTCCATCATGCTGACAGCGCCCTCTCCCTTTCCAAACTGGCCCTGTTTCTTCATCACTGGACTTCTGGAAGTCTTCTCCCTCGGCCTCACGGTAACTGTGGATATATCCTTTTAGTTTCTGTCCCTATGGCTCTCACTGTCCCTCTATTTTGCAATGCCAAGTGAAACTTCTCACTGATACAGGTTGACTTTTTGAGAGTCACAACTGCCAACCTCCAAGAAGGTGGGCTGCCTTGGAGCAGAGGATGACCCGGGGCCAACCAGCCATGGGCGGAGGCATCGCTCAGGTGCCCCGGCAGGGGAGGAGATTCCCTCAGGAGGAGGTGGAGGACGGTGAAGCAGGACTGACAGCATAGCAAGGTGCCGTCAGAATTCCAGTGAGTCCTAGAATCTGAAGGGAAAGAGGAGAGGACCTCCCGAGGCCACTGGGTGCAGACCTGCGCATACCCATGTGCTCCACTGCCACGCGAATGCTCCCAGGACTGACAGTGCCACCCCCCTCCCGAAGATCTCTGATGCAAAGGGTGGGGGGAGAATGGAGCAAGTGGTGGGAAAAGCAACTTCCAAAACTTCCTACCAGCTCAAGCCCGTGTGGAATGCAACTCTGGGAATGTTGATGCTACAGCATCCCACCTAAAAGGCGCATCTGTTTCCTGTGCATACTCACTAGATACCACGGGATGAGGACGGTTTTGGAAAAAAGAAGCTGAACTCCCAATGCTGTGCTGTGTTCAAAAGTTTTAGGAGATGTCTTGAATTTGTGTGAAAACTTTACAATACTTTTCATCTTTTGCACTTTTCTCATCAATGAATACTAGGTAATGCTGATGTAGTAAAACTGAAAAAAAAAACCAAAAAAAAAAAAACCCAGCCCAGAGTTTTGGCGTTTAGATGGACAAACATAGGCACACGGCCACTCAGCACTGTGTCCCAGTTGGGCAATGCACGGTACTTGAAAGGCTGGATCATTCACAGAATTTCGGAACAATTTCCTGACCACACGCCAAGTCACGTGATTCATATTTCTGGGATTCCACCTGGCATCAAGAAATCATCCTTTCAGCGGCAGCCTTATTTCACCCAAGAAAAGGTGACCCCAAAGTATTCAGAACTGCTTTGTTGTTTTGGTTTTCTAGGAAGGCCAAGAAAGCTGCCAACGGCACCTGGGAGGAAGACACACTTGCTTTCAAGACAGAAGTGATATAATTTGAAGGTCGAGTCCATAGAGACGTGCAAGTTATTTTCTGTGAGCAGGTGCAGAGGCGAGAAAGCAGTCACACTTTTTTTTTAGGAGCCCATGCCTTCCTAAAGCCAGTGACGTGTTCCACTCATTTCACAACGGAGCTGAGAATGGGAACGCCCAATGTGCCCTTTTTAACCCAAAATGGGCTGAAAGTTAGTTGAATAATGCTGTTAGCATGGGCAATTTTCACACATCTTTTCATACATCTTTCAAAAGATGTATAAATTTATAGGAAGTTCTTAAATAGCCATTTATAATTCAGCCTGATTTTATTTATTCATTTATTTGAGAGGAGAAAATGTAGAATAACACAGGTAGGAAGAAAATCTTATTCACCAGCCCAGGTTTCAACATCTCAGCACTACTGATATTTGTGCCACATAACTGCTTGTTGTGGGGCTGTCCTGTGCCCTGTCCCACGTTTAACTGCGTCCCTGACCTTCACCAACGAGATGCCAGTAGTACCTCCTCCCCTCAGTCATGACAACCAAAGTTGTCTCCAGGCACTGCCACATGTCCCCTGGGGGTGAGACTGCCCCTGGTTGAGAACCACGTACTGTAAGGAGACCAAGTTCTAGCCGCTTACAGCAAGACAGTCACCTGGAATTACATCCGCTGCCCCGGAAACAGGCCGACTGAACCGTCTCTGGTCGGTGAGAGTCTCAGAGCTGGACAGCGGGCAGCAGCGCTTGCCCTTTTTTGGTCAGGGGTCAGAAGACCAACAGCAGGAATTCCACCCGGGACATCTCGTGTGCTCACATCCTCAGCGAGCTGATTTCTAACTTCCTCAATGAGCAAGACTCAATCATCTGAGACCACAGTTCCTGATCATTCCAGAAAGTGATTCATTTATGTTTAGAAAGAGGCATGTTTTGAACTCTTGGAGTTTGTTTTGTGCTACACAAGCATGTCCTCAAAAATAATCAAGACAGTCGCCCGTCATGTCTGTTGGTTCCTTTCCTGTTTGACTTTCCCCAGATGTGCTCCGGAAAGCATCCAGCCTCCTGGAGGCCAAGGGGCCCTCTAGGGCCCAAAAGCCCAGCACTTTTGGAAACCCCAGTCAGCCTGTGACCAAGAATGTTGTTCCGTCCAAGGTGTCCCTGAGCAAACCGCCCACAGTCAGCCCTGGCAGTCACGTTCCCTTCCTGGTTAGCTGAACACTGACCACTGCGAGCACCGACGACAGCCACACGGGTGTGAGGGCCCCTGTGCTCCCCACGCAGAGGGAGCTGCCTGTCTTCACACACACCATTTCCCAAGGGGCAGAGGCAAAGAGGCATTTGGCAAAGTGTCCATCTGTGCAATGCTCTGTTCCAGGGAGATACCCACCTTCTGTGGGAACCTGGCTTTCAGAAGCAAATACAGGATGTGAAAGAAGCTGTAACATGTCACTTCCAACATGCACAGAGTGAAGGGCTTTGTGGGGCAGCCACTGTGCAGACGAGCAGGTACAGCCTTGATGAGACAGACACCCAGACGCGGAGCAACCAGATCCGGGCACGCTCTCGTTCACTTCTAAGCAGATTCCATTAGGCCCAGGGCACTTGGCTTGATTACTCCCTGGATCAAACCTAAATTAAATTACTCAACAAGCATCTTTTCAGGGAGACAGAGGGGGGAACACAGACTGACTTACCTTCCAGAAGCTATCCACTTTGCCATACACCAGGGACTGGTTCTGTCTCTTGATTTCGTTAATGTGGTGGATGTCACTGGAGTTCAGGTGCTGCTCCACCACAAACCCCAGGAAGCTGTTGTCTGGGGTATGAGCTGATGTGAAAGGAAAGGGCAGGGCAGTTAGGGTTTCACCAGTGAGAAGAAACAACAATTAACAAATTTAACAGCAAGCCATCTCGCACATAACAATGTTTTCGTTTTACCCTGTTCTTTCCTACCCGGGAGGGGTGAGGAATTGCCTGCCACCACATATCCCAGCAAAACATTCTCACAAGAATAATTCTCTTCGGATGAATTAATCTGAACCAAATACCGGTTTTGTTAGCGGAAAATACATTTGTCTAAAAAGCATTCAGCTGTGTGCTCTCCTCCTTCCTGTTTCCTCAGAACAAGGCCACTGTCTCCTGACAGAAACGCCCTCATCTGGGTTTTATCCACTAATAACCAGAACTGTGCAGGGAGCAGGGCTGAAGCAAGGGTTCTCATTAGGGCTGGGGGTGCTGTCGGTGGGCCCCACACAATCTATTCGGGCTCCAGCTGGGTTCGCCATCCAGCTGGGTAAAACGGGATGTGGGGGCAAAACCCAGCAATGTCACCCCCAATCCTCTAAGAATTACGAATGAAAGATGTAATTATGGGGCC
>PVIA01017801.1:0-14610 GCA_004024845.1 Tonatia bakeri
CCTTTCCCTTCATTTGCGGATTGTTTCTTTGTCTTCTCATTGTTTCTGAGACTCTTCTTGTTAACCTCTGTTTCTTAACTTGATCTGTTCTGGTTCCTTGTGTTTATGGTGTGATCTTCTGTGGTAGAATACTGTTCCCCGTGGGTGCGCACAGCTCCTGCGTTTCTGTTGGTTCCAACCCCTGACTGGGGACAGAGTCTGCTCGGCTCTCCCAGACGCCCTCCGCGCCCAGCTGGGTCCCTTCTGGCCTCCTACCGTCAGTTCATTCAATATCTGGTTAACTTCTGATGCCCTATTTTCATAAATGTCGCGATATCCGTGGTCTCCTAGTCTGTTTCTCCTCAGATTGGCCAAATTCTCCCCTGCGCACCAGAGAGGGGGATTAAGACTCCTCCTCTCAAGCCGCGATCTTCCCTCCTCCCCATAAGGTTTTCATTTTTTAAAAATTTCATTTTACATGGACAAGGACAACAGTGTGGTGATTATGGGGGGAGGGGGTGGGTGAAGGTGGAAGATGTAAGGGAAATAAATGGTAATGGAAAATAATACAATAAATAAAGTATTCAAAATGTTATTTTAACTTTCTTATTATTTAGTTTTTTAAATTCAGAAGATATGCAGGATAAAAATAAGTAAAGTAAATAGACACAATTTGAAACTGCAGGATCCACTTCTCTTGTAATATTAGGCATAAAAATCTTTTTCTGATTATAAAATATATATATGTGTGTTTATTTTTAAAAAGGAGTGACTACATAAAGGAATAAAGTAAAACAAATAATTATTGCTAATATTGTTTTTTCTACTTTCTAAAAATCTTAACATTACATGATATTATACTATAGTAATTAACCAATATATTGGTAAAAATTAAGGATATATCCTCTTTTTCTCTAGAAACAACACTGTAGCAAAACAAACATGCATATGTATATGTGTCTCATCCTTAAGGAAAATTTTAAAGATACTCATATTTAGCATTTTGATATATATTGCCAAATTTTCTTTCAGAAAAGTTCTATGCTACTACTAACAGTGTATGACAGCCTCTGTCAATCTACACAGTGTCACCAATATTTACTTACTCTTTCCCCATGTAAATGTTTCCTGTTTCTTTTTTGGAGGTGGTTTATCTTCTCATGAGCCAGAGTTTTCAGAATGGTGGAACATACTCAGCTATGCTTTTCTTTGAACAACAGGCATTTCCTTATGTGTTGTGTGTGGCAGAGGGAAGGCTGGAGGACTTGGATTTGCCCACCTCCCTCTCAATAAAAAAGCCCATAATGCACAGGCATGCTAGTCACTTATTTAATATTAAATATTAATTGGCCCCAACTATCTGCCAGACCTTGCACCACATGATAGGGATATAGTGATGAGCAAAACAACAGTCTCTGTCCTCAGGAAGTTTACCTTGTAATGGGATGTTTTCTAAGATATTCTTTTCCATCTTTACTATCTGATAGGGAAGGTAAAGATATATATTTTTAATTTGTGTATGTTTGATTTCTGAATTCAGTAATTTTTTGTCCATTTATATTTCTTTCACTTGTTAATATGACTCATCTTGGTCTTTTCCTTCATTTTCTTTTTGACTTGTCAGCGTTAATCACATTAACCCTTTGCCATTGTAGCAGACTAGTGCCCCTCTCTGTACTTGCTGACCAGGCCATGATTTTGACCAGGCCTACAACCCAAGGGAAGGGCTCTCACCAGACGCCAAACTTGCTGTCACCTTGATCTTGCACTTCTAGTCTCCACAACTGTAAGAAGATAAATCTCTGTTAAGTCATACAGTGTGTGGCATTTTGTTATGGCAGCTTGAGCAGACTAATGCAAACACCTAACAGCATTGTAAGGAATTCCTTTCCTGCTTATACTAGCCAGAGTTGTTTTCTTGTTAAACTTAAAGACCGAGGTGGACATCATGTGTATGACCAGAGTTTTGGAAGTAGCCGCACAAGAATAAAAATGGCACTGCTTAGAAGGGCCAGAGCATCTCCTATGTGCTGTGCCAAGAAGAGCAATGTAAGATACCACAGTATTTTGAGCCAGGGAGTCATGTGACCAGATTAGCTTTCTGGAAAGATAATTTTTAGTGGTACAGAGAATAAATTGAAGAGGGTGACACTATGGCGAAGCATTTTGTTTACTAGGACTGCAATAACAAATTACCATAGGGTGGGTGGTTGAAACGACAGAAATTAATTTTCTCATGACTCTGGAGACTGGAAGTCCAAGATCAAGGTGTTGGCAGGTCTGGTTTCTCCTGAGGCCTTGTTCCTTGGCTTGTGGATGTCTACCTTCTATTTGTGTCTTCACAAGGCCTTTGTGTGCACTTGCATCCCTGGTATCTCTTCCTCTTCTTATAAGGGCACCAATCATATTAGATTAGAGCCCCATCCTTGTAACCTCATTTAACCATAATTACCCCCTTAAAGACCTATCTCCAAACACAGTCACATTCTGGGTCATTGGGGGTTATGGCTTCAACATACAAATTTGGGGTTAATACAACTCAGCCCACAACAGGCAAGCCCATTTAGAATGTTATTTGGGATAATCCAGAAGAGAGGTAGAGAAGAACTGAACCAAGGTGGTGGCATTGCGGTTTGGAAGGTGGGCACAAATTCAAGAGCTATTACATGGGAAACAGTTTACAGGATCTGAGGTTCAATTAAATGTGATGATTATGAGAGAGAGAGAGACTCCAGGAAAACTCTCAGGATAGACCACCGTCAAATCAAAAGTTAGAAAGCAAATACTTAGAAACTTTGGTGGTTTGGATCTATGGTGATTGCAGTTGGGCAGAGTAAGTCTTCTTATTATCTACTAAAGGCAGGAAGGTGGGAAGGATGTAGAAGAAAGGGAAAGTAGCAGAGGACTCACTGAAGTACAGACCCAATGAGAGAGAATCAGGTTGTGGTCTGGGCCCCTGTAGCCTATATCTACCTCTTCACCTCAACCCTTGGCTTGTTAGATATAAAAAATATGTTATGTTCTGAATATTAAAAAATTATATATTTTAATTTCAACTCAACCTATATTTAGTGAGCACCTACTACATCATTGGTCTCTGTGCCAAGTCCTGGAGTTATAAAGTGAACATTAGCTAGCAGTTATTGAGTTTCAGTTATGAAAGCTGGGTATCAGAATCATCAGTGGGCCTTCTGCCTAGGCCTCACCTATGGAAATCTGATTTAGGAGCTAGGGCCCACGAATCTATATTAAAACAAAGAAACCAAAAAACACAGAAAAACTCTACAGAGGATTCTGTTACAGCCAGCATGAAAACTATCAATGAGTCAGGCATTATTAGGCACTTTTATGTGTATCTTATTTAATTGTCACAATCAAGTATCATTATCTGAGCTCATAATACGGTTGGGAAATACATGTGTGCGTCAAGTAATCATGGGGGTATGAATAGGAAAATACCACTTTGGGAGGAAAATAAATACATTTGTTCACCATTTATCAGATGCTTAGTAAATGCCAGGCACTGACCTAGGTTCTAGAGCTTACAAAGATGAAAAGAACATAATGTTACCACCCAAAAGCTACAGGTCTAAGGAGAATATGGTTATAAAAATCTCAAATGAGAATACTGAACTGAACTCTATTCTAATAGAGTTATGTACAATGGGTGCCAGAACAACCAGAGCACAAAAAAGTCATGTCTCTGACAGGCAAGTACCTGAAGAGATTACATTTAAGCCAAGTTTTAAATGGTAGATTGGAGCTCACCAGGCACACAAAGGGAGGAGTCCCATTCAGGCAGAGGAAACATCATGTACCAAGGTGGGGTTGAGACAGAAGTACACTGAAGCAGCTGAGAGTTCCTTCATGGGTGGGTGAACCCATTTGGGACAGAGAGACAGTCTTCTGGTAGGAAAGATCAATTTTGAAATTAAGAGATTTGGAGTTTTTTCTACAGATCTGTGGTTTTCATATTATACTCAGTGGAGCTGTGAATACTCCTTGGAGTCCACTGGTGAGTTATCTGGGAATGAGAAGTGGGGCCAGGTGGCCAAGCACTGGGTCTTCCTCCCCTGTTTCAACCACATAAGCTCTGCTTTTGTCCATTTGATGGTGGGTATTGGTGAAAGACTTTTTCTTTTAAACAAAGGGTTCCATGATTAAGGAAAGTTTTAAAAGCATAGCCTTAGGTGATATTAAACCTTTGAAGAGTTTAAAGCAGGAGAGTGCTGTCTGTGAGTTTTCCAGGTGAAAATAGTTGCCAACAATGTCCAGTGCTGAAGCAATGTCAAGAAAAACAAGTACTGAAACATGCCCTTTGGTTTGGCAATTGGGAAGTGACCTTATTGAAAAAAGTTGATGGGGCTGGGTAGGGAGTGGAGAACAGAATGCAATGGAGAGTAAAATGAATAGGAGGAGATATGTGGAGA
Organism: Tonatia bakeri; assembly: GCA_004024845.1. Lineage (NCBI taxonomy): Eukaryota > Metazoa > Chordata > Mammalia > Chiroptera > Phyllostomidae > Tonatia > Tonatia bakeri. The sequence continues at coordinate 4,410 of PVIA01017801.1, forward strand.
CTATCGTGTTATGAGTCTTAGGAGGCAATGGAGGGAGATTTGGCAATAGCCAAAGGGAAATTTATCCAACTCATAAGTTCTCTCCTAAAAATTTTCTAAGGGCTCCAACAGCTTTATAAAATATAAACAGTCTCTAGTATTGCTCAGCAACTAGGAGGGGTGGAACATAAAGGAAATCTTTGGGCAGCCAGTGCTGGGTATGTGACATTGCCAGGAAATGACCTAGGGAGATGTATGGAGGCATTGTAAAGAGTGTTAGTGAAGTGGTGGAAGAAGGCAAGACAAGTGGATACCAATAGTTAGGAAAATAAAAAGAGTCCTGGGGCTTTGGAGATGTGAAGTGAATCACATCTCCAAATGTGGGAGTGAGGCTGCAGGAAACATTCAAGGTTGAGCTTGTACATGGAATGTCCTGGATGAGATAAGGTATAAGGTGGAAACATTTAAGGCTTTCTTAAAGGGACATATTTTGAGACATACAGATAAGTGTTCTCTCTGGGCAAATGGCACCATCTCCCACCAGTCACTCAAACCTGAAACACGGAGTCACCCCAAGGTTAAGTTTTTTTCCTTCTTGTTCCTCACATTCAGTGGGCCATCAGATTCTTTGATTTGTAATTCTTAAATATCTCTTGATCACAATTGCCTTGGTTGAAAACCTCAAAATTGCTTACCTCATTTAGTCTCAGTTTTGATAGTCCCACTCCTTTGCCCCCACTCTTTAAAAAATTCAAATTATCCAAAACTTATAAAGAACTTATAAAACTTACCACCCCCCAAAATAAACAACCTGATTTAAAAAATGGGCAAAGGACCCAAATAGGTACTTCTCCAGTGAGGACACACAGATGGCTAATAGACATGAAAATATGCTCAGTGTCACTAATCATCAGAGAAATAAAAATTAAAACCACAATGAGATATCAACTCACACCATTCAGAATGGCTATCATCAATAAATCAGCAAACAAGTGTTGGTGAGGGTGTGGAGAAAAGGGAACCCTTTTGCACTGTCAGTAGAAATGCAGACTGGTGCAGTCACTGTGGAAAGCAGTAAGGAGATACCTCAAAAAATTAAAAATGGAACTGCTTTATGATTCAGTGATTCCACTTCTGGGAATCCATCTGAAGAAACCCAAAACACTAATTTGAAAGAACATAAGCACCGCTATGTTCACTGCAGCATTATTTACAATTGCCAAGATATGGAAGCAGCCCAAGTGCCTATCAGTAGATGAATGGATAAAACAACTATGGAACTTTTACACAATGAAATACTACTCAGCCTTAAAAAAGAAATTTTAGCCCTGGCGGGTGTAGTTCAGTGGATTGAGCGTGGGCTGCGAACCAGGCATCGCAGGTTCGATTCCCAGTCAGGGCACATGCCTAGGTTGCAGGCCATGTCCCCCAGCAACCGCACATTGATGTCTCTCTCTCTCTCCCCTTCCCTTCCCTCTCTAAAAATAAATAAATAAAATCTTTAAAAAAAAAAAGGAAATTTTACCCTTTGCAACAGATGGTATGTACAGAACATCATTATGCTAAGTGAAATAAGCCAGTCGGAGAAAAACAAATACCATGATTTCACTCACATGTAGAATCCAATGAATAACTGAATTAGCAAAATAGAGACAGACTCCTAGACAGAGAACAGGATGACAGCTAAAGGGAAAAGGTAGGTTACAGGGTGGAGGGATGGAGGAAAAGGGACTCATGAACATGGACAACAGTGTGGTGATTATGGCGGTGTATAAGGGGAATAAATTGTAACAGAAAAAAATACAATAAAATTTTTTTAATTGGTATGTCCCTGATCAACAGCAAGGCTGAGCTAATTTCATCTCTTCCTTGGCCATTTATAAATTTCTCTTCTAAATTGATTGTGCAAATATTTGTCCATATTTCTAATGCATTGTTTCATTTTCTTACTAATGCATAGGAATAGTGTATATATTAGAGGATAGCCAAATGCTTATCTTGCCTTTCATATGTTTATAGTTTCCTTTACCATTAAGAAGTTTTAAAGTTTAATGTTGTCAAATTTTCAATCTTTTCCTTTAAAAAAATTCAAATTAGATCACATCACTTTGAGGCTTAAATTCTTCTCATGGCTTCCTATTGCCTTAAGATAGAATACCTTAGCATGGCAGGCAAGGTCATTTGTATGTGATTACTGTTTACCTCTTTAGCCACATAGTTCTTTGTGATTAAAGGTCCTTGGAAAGAACTTTCGCATCTTCTGTTGGATCTTACTTTTTCAAGATTCTTCATATTTACAGACATATATGAACCTTATTTCCTTCCTCAGAAGAAATGACTGTCAGTGTAGGAGTAGCTCCCTGTGCATATTCCTGGCCCAGAATTCATTGTGTGCTTCTCCTTCTAGTTTGAAAGCTCTAGAAATAAAACACTGTTTATTTCACCTGTAAACCTCAGAGCCTACCATAGGGTCTGGCCAGAGAACATGCTCAGTGAATATTCTTGAGTGAAAGAACAAGTGAATGTTGAAATCACCTTAATTAATGGTAGGAGTTGGGGTGGAGGACTGTGAGTCAGATGCCAAAGTCCTGGATGAATGTGAGTTTAATAGCTGTGTTTAATGCGGCCCAGACATCAACATCCTCTTTCAGGGAAACTGGTTGTCTACCAGTCAGCTGTTCTGCAGCCCCCATCCCTATCCCCACTCCTGTACAAATGACTGAGTGATCCACCCCACATTCAGGCTTTCCAGAGGCCTGTGTGACTTGTCATGAAAAAATGAGCTGCATAGATCAGATATTCTCCTGGGATCTGGGGACTGAGAGACAGGATACATCAGGAATTATCAAAAAATATATAGCATAAGTTGCAGAGTGGCCCTGAAAATTATTTTTATGACCTGTGACACTTTGGGATTTCCACCCTAACCCACTCTTAATAGTTGTTTTTTATTGCTCTTTGCAGGGAGAGAGAGAGACAGAGAGGGAGAGATCAATTTGTTGTTTCACTTATACATTCATTGGTTGCTTCTTGCATGTGCTCTGACTGGGGATGGAACCCACAACCTTGGTGTATCATGCCAACACTCTAACCAACTGAGTTACCAGGTTAGGGTTCTTAATATTTCTTAACATGTCTTTAGGACATGTGTTACCATTGACACCCTGTAATGCTTGCTTTACCATGGGACAGAGAAGAAAAAATGTGAAATTGCTATCATTAAATGGGTATATGTAAATTTAGATATCCACAGAAAAATGTTTATTTGATATTTAGCTTAGTTATTTGTATTGATGGTGTCATGCAGCTTAATTTTAATTTCAATCTCAAAGTGTCACTTTAGGCATCTCCCAAAAACTTATACTGTGTTAAAAACAGTAAGTTATTGTATATACAGACTAGTTGTTATGCATCAGGAATTCAATTAAATGTAGAAATGGTCTACTCTATTTGTAAATTTGACATAGAAGTTACAAATAGAAGAGGTTGGCTTGAAGTGTTTGAGGACATGTAATGTTTGAGTGTCAATAGTTTCTAGTTATCAGGAGAAGTTGCGTTGATTCCAAGAGTATAGAATTCAGTTAAAAAAGAGAAACCAAGTTTATAACAGAAGAAGATACATTTATAAAGCTTGTATATTCTTCAAAATTCTCAAAATTATACTGTTAATTACTAAAGGTGCTAAAGAGATCCAAGATATAACCATAGGTTATGAAAAGCAATAAGCCATTATGCTATACTTAGCCAGATGGTTGAAGGGTCATACAAGACTTTAGGCAGTAGAGGTGAGAAGGCTTAGGCTTAACTACTGATTATGGCACTGAAGAAAAAAGCGGTACAATTATAGTAATAGTTAACATTTACCAAATGATTACTATGTAACACAGTGTTAAGAACCTTTAGAGGTCTTATCTTTTTCTGCCTCAAAACAATTCTATTAGGTCCATGGTGTTATACTCATTTTACAGTGAGAAAGCTGGAAGGTAAAGCCACGGAGTTTCCCTTCTGGCTCTCACTCAGAGCCACTCCGCTGTTCGAACATCCTACATGTGCATTTTTATAAACATGCTTATGCTTTTTAGGTTGGGTTTAAAAAGTACACATTTACATATAATGTATCCATGATGCAGGTGCTGCAAGTTGGTTGGAGTAAGTGAGCCTGATTTTCAGAACTCTGTCATCTTATAACTGGCGAAGGCTACAGAGAGAAAGGTGTCTGTAAGAAGGAATGTCTTACGTGGTTTTAAGACCGGTTCCTCCACAGGAAACACCCTACCTTTCATACCTGTCTGAATCCTTCAGATCTTTCGATGCCCACCCTAAATGTCAGCTCCTTCAGGAAGTAGTCTGATTATATAAAAAGATACACATGGGGGAGATTTCTAAATTATAAGCGATGAAGCCAATAGCTGAAAGACGGATTTTATCATTAACTTTCACCCTTGCTCCTTTCCTGGCCTCAGTTTCTTTAACCTGAAAGGAAGCGGTGGCTTGGCCTATTTCTTCCTTTTATAATTTCTCCTAACCTCTTCAGATTTCTGCCAAAGCAGCCTCGAAAAATAACTGTCCTTGCTAAGACCTGCAGGAGGAGCTTCTCCGCGTTGGCAGCTTCTCCGCGTTGGCAGCTTCTCCGCCTTAGCAGCTTCTCCGCGTTGGCAGCTCAGCAGGGAGGGGCTGGAGAAGCAGAAGAGGCGGGGGCTAGGAGGGAAGCGCTGCGCAGACACGTGACTTCCTTCCCAAGGAGTCTCTGCTGCCAGCCTCCCAGCAACCGGTGCGTCCCGCCTGACGATGTCGGCGCAACCCGGTTGGCCCTCGGGAACGCCTGTAGCAAGAAGGCATCCACGGTCGCTCTGCTCATTGGCTTGGGCTATTGTCGCTCAGTGCGTTGCCAGAGAGCCGCAGGCGGTGCTGCCGGAAGCCCCTCCCACTGGCTGCTGGGTTTGTGGCTGGCTGGCCGAAGCTGTCACTCCCCAGCCGTTTCCCTGAGGCCGGCGTTCTGCTGGGGGGCGGGAGGAAGAAGGGCCTGACCAGCCGTCGCTGCCGCCGCGGTCTTCGCGGCTGCTATGACCCTCGGGCGAGGCTGCCTGGTCAGGTCCGCTCAACGCTAGTGGCGGCCGTGCGTCCGCTGTAGCCGTTTGGGTACCCAGCGCGGCCGCTCCCGCGGCTCCTTAAGCTCCTCAAGCTCCTCCAGCGCCGCCGGCTAGGCGAGGCAGAAGCAGGATGAAGATGATGGTGGATTTCGAGGAGTGTCTGAAGGACTCACCCCGCTTCAGGTAACTGGAGCGGACCCCCAGAGCCCAAGCTGCACCCCGGAGCTGAGTCCCCGGGCGGTGGGTGGGCGTGAAAGTGGGCTGCCGGAACGCGCAGAGTCCCCCGCAGCCCTCTCCTTCCGACGGGGCGAGCGGCAGTTTTGTCAGCTCCCGACCCAGCGAGGGCACTGCAGCCCTGAACGACTCTTCCTGAGCTGCGAGGCTGGACGGGAGGGGGGACGTTGTGTCCTCATCCCACTTCCTAGCCCTCTGAGCCAGGCGAAGCGACCCAGGCGAAACAACCCAGACGCCGGGCGCACCCGCCGTGCTCCGAAGACTGGAGTGCAGCCGCGTCCCCGGACTCGTGCCCTTTTCTGGCGCGCGCTCTCGTCCCCTGCCTCTTGCAGCTCTTCCTTTCCGCTTCCTTCCGCTCCTCCGTTTCTATCCCTCACCCTCCCTTTAAGGGTGCTTGCTGGGCACCCTTTTGCAGTTCACTTAGTTCCTCTTTGCGCTTTTCCGCACCCTTTACCCCGTGGAGGAAGTAGTGGGGGGAGGCGAACTGAGACATCGACTTCTGTTGCTTGCGTTTCCCCTGCCAGACGGGCTCTTAGGAAGGCGCTGGCTGGTGTTTTGCACTGCAGTCGGGGGTGGAAACCTTTTGAGCAATCACACATTCAGTCGACTCTGGTCCGAGACTATCTGCTTTGCTTTCCACTTAAGCTTTTTGAACAGGGAATCGCTATCGAGAGGTATTGGGTTAAGAAATGAGGTGTAGGAGAGCTGTGCATTTCTGTTTGGGAACGGAAGTAGGAGGGCTCTGAAGATTGCATTTGTGTTCCTCTTCCAGCAGCGTCAGTCAGGGAGGGCCCGGGATCACAGCTGGATGCTCCCAGTGGATCTGTCACAGAAACTGACGTGGTGGCAGTTTGTGGTGACTCGGAATCTCGTGGGCTGCTCTCCCTCTCGTGTGAGAGGCGGCAGTCCTGAGGGTTCCAGAATACATGCTCTTTCTTTTTCAGGTATCGTAGGCAATTCTTGAATTATTTTGCAAAATGGAGTTTTGCTACGTTGTATTTTATAGTGCATTTACAGGAGTAGGACTCTCCTGAGGCCTTTTTTTTTTTTTTTTTAAGGCCTTAAAACTGGCATTCGATAGTGACATTTCTTGAAAGCTCCCCCAGAACATTGAGGGAGTGGGTGGAGTGTGTGATGCTTTGTGAACTCTTGCATCTTCTGCCTGGGAACTAACTGTTCTCATCCTTATCACTGTTAATTAGATTTCCCATTCGTTTTTCAGTGAAAAGCAAACTATTGTAAAACTAAGAACTCTAAGAGAAAAATTCAAGAACACTTTCTGGTTTTGACTGTTTATTTTTTATTTGTTTTGTTCGTAATTTTATTTAGAACTTAGGGCCGTTACTTGTAAAAAGCTGCACCTGGTTTGATTGCTGTTGTTAGTATTAGTTTTTGAAACTTTTATGTTCTGCGTGAATTGAAAGACTCAGGAGACAGAGATGGATTGTGTAGGACAGCTTTACAAGTTACATTCCAGTACCGTGTGGGCAAATGAAGTAATTTTTAAAATGTACCTTATAAAATTATGCTTGTGTGAAATTTTTATGAATTAGTCAGCTATTTATGTTGTTTCTACTGCAATACAATAATCTAGAAATTTTTCTCCTAGAGAATATATATGGCTTTGTGTTCAGTTTCTTCCACATTTTAAATTTGAATAAAAACATGTTGATAGAAGTGACTCGGAAAGCTTTACCCACTGGTGGTCAAAACCATGTATCTTTGTTTTTGAAATAAAGGAGTTATTGAATCTAAAATAAGAGGGGAAGATACTGATTAAGTTGTATGGAATATTATAGTGAAGTTTTATTGAATATAAATATAATATCCTACTTTAATTAAGATAGTAGAGATTTTCAAGAGTTGTTTTCAGAATACCAATTACTATTGGTGGCAATTTGGGAAGAAAAACAAAGATTCAAAGAACTCTAATATCTTGTGTCTATTTTTGGAACTAGATTAGATATATAATAGAGGGAACAATACCAATAAATAAAATGTCTCATAATTTACACTCCTAGTTTTTGTTGTTTTTCTATAATCCCATTACTTAAGTAGGTTTCTGCAGCATTTGAAAAGACTATTTCAGGAGTCATTTTATTCATATACTTTATGTGTAAGAGAAACTTAACTTTTAAGAGTATCGTGCATTTTTATGAGTGGTATAGTAAAACTTTCATATCAAACACAAGATTTGTGAGGGCTGGGTTTGTTTTTTGATAGCAAGGCAGCCACCCTATTTATTCATTGTAGTTTCCTAATCTGTTATGCTGCTTTTAAGTTAATACTTATTTTTATTTTTAAACAATATTTTATTTATTTTAGAGAGGGGAAGGGAGGGAGAAAGCCAAGGAGAAAAACATCAATGTGTGGTTGCCTCTCACATGCCCGGTACTGGGGACCTGGCCCAAACCCAGGATGTATGTCCTGACGAAATTGAACCAGCAACCCTTTGGTTTACAGGCCGGTGCTTGATCCACTGAGCCATACCAGCCAGGGCCTATTTTTATTTTAATTCACAAGTGAATCTTGTGGCATGTAGGTTTGGCATGTGGATATAACTGCCTTGGGTGCTATGGAATTAATGCAAAAGGCAAATCTTGCTAAAGACGAATCTGAAAATTTCCCTATTAAATTGATAAGGAAAGCCTGAGGAGGACTAGTTAAAATAAGGGGAGAAAGATCTTGCGATTTGCAACATTGTGTTTAGTCATTTGAGTGAAGTCAGTGGTTACTTTTACATGAGAATAAACTTTTTTTCCTCTTTAGATTGGAAGGCACATTTTGTTGTGTAATTTTGGGTTGTCTTTTTAGTTTTTTGAAAAACCCTTCTAAAAAGGTTGAAATCGGCCCATCTGAAAATCTACAAGAAAGTAAATGTGTTTAAGTGTACATTTTTAAGGTGGGAATTTTCAATTTTGACAAACGTTTGTTGAAGTTTGAACTTGTTTGGCCTATAATTGTATGCAGGGTTGCTTTTTAAAGTTTTGTAAAAGTTTTAAAAATTGTGCTTCTCCTTTATGTAATCATGGTTCACTAGTAAGTGAATATTTTGCTTGAAACAAAGTTGGATTAATTGGTGCTTTAGTGAAAGATTTTTGATCTAAACAATTCTTAAAATAAATGCTTGGCATTAGCAATCCTTTAAATACTTCAGTCTTTAGCTGATACATTTTTTTTATTTTTTAAGTATTTTTTAACTGAATATGCTATTTCTTTTTTTAATAATTTTATTTTAATTATTGTTCAAGTACAATTTCTATCTTTTACTCCCATCCCAGCCTACCCACCTAGCCCTCCCCACCTCCCTCCCATTTCCACCTGCCCCTAGTTTTTGTTCTTGTGTCCTTTATACTTGTTGCTGTAAACCCTTCTCCTTTTTCCCTGAAATTCCCCCTAAATTCCCTCCCCTCGCCCCTCTGAACACTGCCAGCCTGTTCTCTATTTCAGTGTCTTTGGTTATATTTTGCTTGTTTCTTTGTTTTGTTGATTAGGTTCCTGTTAAAGGTGAGATCATATGGTATTTGTTGTCTTTCACTACTTGGCTTATTTTCCTTAGCATAATGCTTTCCAGTTCCATCCATGCTGTCGCAAAGGGTAGGAGTTCCTTCTTTCTGCTGCATAGAATTCCATTGTGTAAATGTACCATAGTTTCTTGATCCATTCATTTACTGATAGGCACCTAGGTTGCTTCCAGCCCTTGGCTCTTGGAAATTGTGCTGCTATGGACATTGGGGTGCAAAGGTTCTTTTGGATTGGTGTTTTAGGATTCTTAGGATATAGTCCCAGCAGTGCTTTGCTGGGTCAAAAGGCAGATCCATTTTTAGTTTTCTGAGGAAGTTCCATACTGTTTTCCACAGTGGCTGTACCAGTCTGCAGTTCCACCAACAATGCACTAGGATCCCCTTTTCTCCACAATCTCTCCAACACGTGTTGTTTGTTGCTTTGTTTATGATGGCCATTCTGACTGGTGTGAAGTGGTATCTCATTGTGGTTTTAATTTGCATCTCTCTGATAGTTAGCGATATTGAGCATCTTTTCATGTGTTTTTGGATCCTCTGTATGTCCTCCTTGGAGAAATGTCTGTTCAAGTCCTTTGCCCATTTTTTAATTGGGTTGCTAGTCTTCTTAAGAGTGGAGTCGTGTAAGTTCTTTATATATTTTGGAGATTAAACCCTTGTCTGAGGTATCATTGGCAAATATGTTTTCCCATACAGTTGGTCCTCTTTTTATTTTAGTACTGTTTTCTTTAACTGTGCAGAAACTTTTTATTTGATGAGATCCCATTTGTATATGCTTTCCTTTATGTCCCTTGCTCTGTGGGACGTATCAGTGAAAAAGTTTCTGCGTGAAATATCTGAGATTTTCCTGCCTATGTTCTCCTCTAGGACTTTAATGGTGACATGGCTTATATTTAAGTCTTTTATCCAGCTTGAATTTATTTTTGTGTACGATGTAAGTTGATGCTCGATTTTCATTTTTTTGCACGTAGCTGTCCAGTTCTCCCAACACCATTTTTTGAAGAGACTGTTTTTACTCCATTTTGTGTTGCTGCCCACTTTGTCAAATATTAATTGGCCATAGAGACTTGGGCTTATTTCTGGGCTCTCTGTTCTGTTCCGTTGGTCCATATGTCTGTTCTTATGCTAGTACCAGGCTGTTTTGATTACAGTGGCCTTGTAATACAGTTTGGTATCGGGTATTGTGATCCCTCCTACTTTGCTTTTCTTTCTCAAAATGGCAGTAGCTATTCGGGGTCATTTATGGTTCCGTATAAATTTTTGAAGTACTTGTTCTATACCTGTGAAATATGCCATTGGTACTTTAATAGATATTGCATTGAATCTATAAATTGCTTTGGGTGATTATGCTATTTCAGTTTGCCCAATTTTTCCCCC
>PVIA01017802.1:0-14594 GCA_004024845.1 Tonatia bakeri
TCCTAGACTGTTCAGTTTTCTAAGGGTCAGAGAAAGGCCCTGTTTGTAAATTTCCCCACTTCATACTGATGATGTCCCTTTTGCCCTTGCTGGAGCCTCTTCCCTGCTTCCATCTTATTTGCAGATTAGCACATCTGCTGACAAAATTCAAACTGCAGTATGTGCTATCCACATGTCTGGAGAACATGGATCTTTGTATAGTTGCTTTCTTTGAGTAGCACTACAACTCTATTCTGCATAAAATATTTGTAGACACATTTTAAAAGAGCTGACAACCTTTTTTGGTAAAAAAAAAAAGAGTTGCCCTGGCCAGTGTGGCTCAGTTGGTTAGAGCATTGTCCTGCAAACTAAAAGGTCATGGGTTTGATTCCCAGTCAGGGCACATGCCTAGGTTGCAGGTTCAGTCCCCAGTTGGGGTGCATATGGAAGGCAACCAATTGATGTTTCTCTCTCATATCAATGATTCTCTTTTTTCCTTTCTTCCGCTATCTTTAAAATCAATAAGCATGTCCTTGGGTGGGGATGAAAAAATAAAAATAAAATAAAGTATGTTCTACCTGTTAAAACAGTACTACTTCCAGAAACTTTTTTTAAAGCCAGTTAATCCAGCTATAAAAATAGTTGCTGGTCCACATGCCCTGAAACTGAAAGAAATTAGGCAGTAGGACTAATAAAAATTAGCCACAGAGTCCAAATGAGGTTGAATCTCTCTCTCTCTCTCTCTCTCCTTTTTATTTATTTATTTATTTGTTTATTTATTTATTTATTTTTATTTTTAGAGAGGGTAGGGAGGGAGAGAGAAAGAGAGAGAGAAACATCAATGTGCGGTTGCTGGGGAACATGGCCTGCAACCTAGGCATGTGCCCTGACTGGGAATCGAACCTGCGATGCCTGGTTTTCAGCCCGCGCTCAATCCACTGAGCTACACCAGCCAGGTCTCTCTCTCCTTTTGAAACTCCTTTTTATTCTAAGGATCTTTGAGCCTTAGAGGGGGTGCATAGAGTGTATTTACTTTAGAGAGAGCCTGAGGTCATCAGAGCCTAATGGCTTTGGAGGGAGGAAGAGGAATAAAAAAAGCTAGGGTGTCCATGGTTGTAAATAGGAAGAACATAGCTGGGAAGTTAAACTGGGTGAGACGAAAGGAGGAGGGTTAAAGCCCACTTTGAGGCCAACTAGAATGGCAAAGTACCCCAGCCTCTCCTTAATCACTGGGGTATGGGCCAGTAAACTGTTTTGCTTATATGCAAGGTTGGAACACTGAAAAGAATCCTTAGTGATAGAATTGAAGAGTTAAGCATGGTTAAAGAGCAAGATAGTTTTCTAGGAAGAGAATAGGCCCAGGCCTGATGTGATAGGCCCCATCCCAGGGTGAGGAGAGGTTTAGGTAGGGCTATCAGATAACTTATTACCCAAACTGGAATAATTTTGAGAGTGAACAGGGGCACTTCTAATATCATGATTGTCCCAGGCAAACAAAATGTATTTTCATTTTAGGTTTGGCTATATTGTTCCTTCTTACCAAGAAAAGGCAAACTGTAAGGGCTCCTCACAAGATGACTTGAAAAGTGTGTGTGTATGTTTGTGGTTTTGTGCATTGTATGTGTCAAAATTTTGAAAGAATATATGAATGTGAGAATATGAGTTTATATAACTGTGTAAGTATGGGCATATATGTATATATGGACATGTAAGTGTAGCAATGTGAATGTGGTAAGGATAAATGAGGGTTTGTGTATGCGTGTGCACATGAGCATGTATAGGGCACAGCCAGGCCTGATTCCCTGGTTCATTGAATTGCAGAATCCTTATCTTTCAGAGAACAATCACATAGACCAACCTTATTTTACATGTGAGAAAGCTGAGGCATGTATATTGAGACCTACTTTTACTCTTTGCTTGGTGGTTGAGGGAAGACTAGCAATAGTCACAATAATCTGGTTTGGGAGCCTATTGCCAGTAAAGTGGTTTGCTCAAAGTAAAGCAGCTAGTAATGAGGTAATTAGATAATTAGAATTCAGCCATAACTCTGCTTGATTAATGGTACTAAATCCATTTACATTAAAAAAGAAATTGAGAGCCCACTGCATGTCAGATACTATGCTAAAATTTTTTCCATGAATTGTCTTACTTAATCTTCAAAATAGCTTTATGGGGGAATACTTACCTCTTTTTCTACATATAAAGGTGTTGAGGAACAGAAATGTTAGGTGACTTATACAAGGTCAAGTGCAAGTATAACATTGATATAACCTGTTGATTTCTGAGCCCAGGGTATCTCCTCCATGGATATCAGATTCTCCATCTAGATGACTCCTAAAGCCCCTTCCAGCTTTGATATTCTGGAGGCCAGCAACTCTACAGTAACCCTTCCCCATGAGCTCAAGCAGCCTTGAGATACTTGGCTATATTCCCCTGTCATGCCCCCCTTCTCACTAGGGTCTCTCCATATATGGTACAGAGGAAGAGTGGGCAAGTGACCCCTAATCAGCTCAGACTGAGGTGGCCTGGGGCTCTGACTTAGCTTTCCCACTCCTGGCCCCAGGTTCTAGGTGAGGTGCTTTCTATAACAGCCTCCAGAAACTGCTGCTCTTTGGCTCTAGGTCTAGTCACTGTAACTCCTTTCCTCTGTGAAAAACAGGAAATAGCTCCTTAAATTGACAAATAAGAAAATCCTGCAAAAGGGGCCCAGGGAAGCTGCCTCCATACCATATGTGATTGTGTCCATGTTTGTGTGTGTGCTTTTCTGGGTGCATGGTACACCCAGGAGTTGCAGAGGCCAACCTTGGTTCTGCATTGTCTATAGCCCTCCTTGGTGGGCTGAGATCTTTCTTTTTCTGCCTACTCCATTAGGCCTTTTCCTCCTGAAATCTCCCAAAGAATTTTTCATCTCTTTCTGAACCATGAGCAGCAGAAGAAGGCAGTATGACTCATAGAGTGATATTAGTCAAGGTCTGGTACCTGGTGGGGGTGGTATTGATCTACTTCTTCAGAGGAATACCTAGATATGCCTAGTAGCCAGGGTCTGGGATGAGCCAAGTTGTTTGTGGAGGCAACATCTGGGGAAGGGAGTTTCTCTAGATGGGTCCTGAGCAGCTCTTGGGAAATTACTATGGAGAAGGGGCTAGGTTCAGATGCCTTCCCATTCCCATTCACCTTCCATCATTTTGATGCTCTCTGTTTTCCTTTTCTATACTGCCTCCATCTTCATACTTTGTTATGTAGTACAAGGGATGAAAACGTGGGTTCTATCATTATCTACAAATTTCACCACAATCTCCCTGTGTGACTTGGGGCTAGGTACTTTGCTGCTCATAACCTCCCTCAGTTCCCTCATTTGTAAAACAGGTTAAAAAAAAACAGACTGTATTTTAAGGTTTGACTTGAAATTAAATGAAAACAAAATGCATGCAAAAATCTAGGACATTCTTGTTGCTTGTTTCAGGATGAAATGAGAGAATAAACTGGAAATGCAGAATAAACTGGGCAAAAGTGCTGTTTATACAGTAGGAGTTGCTATTGTTAATGCTCCCTGTTCCTTGGCCGCCTTTCTATATATGCAGTAATTCAAATTTACTCAGCCTGGCTAATGTCCTGTGCCCCTGTGGTGTTTGCTCTGAAGACTGGGTAGTCATATGCTTCCAGAATCTTTAAGTTTATAGTGGAGAATCACAAGGTTCCCACAGAGTCCTCTTTCTTCTCCCAGGGACAAACTGTAGCAGGGCTTTTCTACATCAGAAAGGCTTTCTTTTCTTTTTTAAAAAACACTTTATTTATTGTTTATGATTTATTTATTTACTATTTTTTATTTACTATTTTTTAGAGAGAGGGTAAGGAAGGGAGAAAGGGAGAGAAACATTCATATGAGGGAGAAACATTGATCAGTTGCTTCTTGCACGTGCTCCAACCAGGACTGAACCCGCAACCCAGGCATGTGCCCCAACCGGGAATTGAACTGCCAACCCAACCAGTGACCCCTTGCTTTGTGGGATGATGCCCAACCAACTGAGCCACACTGTTCAGGGCCAGAAAGACTTTCTTGTCTTACCCACAGGAGCAATGGCAATCTCAATTCAATGCAGACTAGTAGGAGAGATCTATTTGGGAATATGTAACTTGTCTCAGGATGTTATTATTAGTCTATTATCATAGATGAAGAAACTGAAGCTAAGAGAACTGAAGTAAAGGGCATTTAGACAGTAAGTAACAGGTTCCTAAGGGGTGTATGTATGTGTGTATGTGTTTTGAGGTCGGAAGGAAGTGCATCTAGAAGCATATGAGAGGTGAGAAGTCTGGATTAGCTATTAAGATAACTATCAGTCTCTAAGACTCAAATAAACCCAGGCAGCAAGCCTAATTGAAATTAGGCAGTGCACCAAAAAGATACTGACTGTGTAGTATCTTTACATCTCCTTCTCTATTTGGTTTGTATTCCTGCAAGAAGATTAATTATATTTCACATTTTGCTGGGTGCTATAATTGGAGGATCAAGGGGAGACAGAGTACTTAGTACTAAGCATTATGTCTCAAGCCTATATGAACAGACATACAATTAAGTATAGTGATTTATAAGGAGAGATGTAGTGATTCCAGCACCTAACACAATGCACTACAGATAGTAAGTGTTTGATAAATGTGTGATGAAGAAATGAGGGCCAAAGGCTGGAGAACATGGGCATGTTTAGGGAAAGGTTAATGCACTGTGGGCAAGAAGACCCAAATGCTTCCCGCTTGTTACTCCAGCCATGCTAGCAAAAACTGGGATCCACTACTACTAAGGCCTTATTTGCAAGGCAGCTTTAAAAGGTGTGATGTATGAGTAGATTTGTTTTCCAAGTCATTGTTCTTAACAATCAAGTCAAAGTTTTTGGCTTTTCCTTTGACTGCTGACCATACCACTCTGCTTAAGAAATCCCACAGGAAACCTTGAGGCTGTACTTTGCTACAAGACTCCTGGCAAATGACTTTCCAATCCTCTTCCCCTACCTATGGACTCTGATTTTAGTTGTGGGGGCCAGATTTCTTCCTCTCTCCTCCTTCCCCTGGGACTAAACAGGTTTCTGAATTCCAGAGTAGAGCCACACTCTCACTCATCTTCTGGTTGAGTCTGGAATTCCCAAAGCATGGTCTGTCTAATTGGCATTTCAGTTGTAACTGGACATCTGCACAGTCCTTCCTTGGGCAGCCTGGCCTCCCTACCCTCAGTTTCCAGACTCAATATAAGTCAATTCTCTGCTTTTGTTCCCCTCCATGAGAAAAGCTGGCAGGGGAAACAGGCACCTGTCTTGCCACCTCAGTGATACCTTTGAATGAAGCAAGCAGATTGCATCCCACATTCAAGTGGATTCTGACACAATTATCTAGGGATTGTTAACTGAAGCTGGCCTACCTCTCATACAAAGACTAGAGTACTAGGGAGGTAAACTTGCAGCAGAAGAAAATTAATCTAGAAGAAAGAACTTTTGAACTTGGTGAATTATAAATCACTGCTGCAGATATAGCCCTTGGATTGAGCTTCCTGCCTGCAGTCATGCCAGAGAGATGAAGGTCTTTATTTTCTTACTGTTGGAAGTTCAGATTTTGGCCTGGGGCCCGGGTGAAGATGTGGATGACAGAATGACAGAGTTACCTAACTGTTTGCAATAGAGAATGCATTCCTCCCCACCCGGTTTTGCCCCAACTTGTAATTGAATACCTTTCCCTTTGCCACCCCTCAATAGGTTTTTGCCCTTCTCTTACTAAATAAGGTCCTGACTTGTTCAAATAAAAGGTCCAATGTTTAAGAGACTATAAGTATGTCATTTTTGTTTGAACACATGGTTGATTTCAATCTTTGTGCATTTTCAGAGAGGCTCGTGAACTCCCTGTGTGAAATGCCCAGACCTGACTCATGTGAAGGCAGTTGCATAAAGGCTTTTTGGATGGTAACATTGATAATCGTAATAAAGTACTTGGTCCACACTTGACTGAGATTCATATAAAGTTGGGGCTAGAAGGTCCTCAGCAGTCATCTAGTCTAGTGGTACCTGACCCTGGCTGGCCATCAAAATCATCTAGGGAGTGTGTTCAAATGCAGCTTCCTGGGACCAGCCCATGATAAGCCTACTAACTCACAATTTCTGAGATGGGACTTCAAAATCTGTATTTTAACTTATTTCATCCAGTGATTCTGATAATAGGCATAATAGGCTAGGGTTGGAAACTGCTTGGTTGAATCCTTTTATTCTTATTAGATAAGGAAACTGAGGCTCAGTGGGGCAGTGGCCTTTAGCAAAGTGGCCGTACAGGAAAATAAGGGCAGAACCCTTCTGTCTCAGTCGTCACCATCCCTTCTTTATACAGAACACCCACATTACCTCATTCTGCCATTACTTATCTTTTCATGTCTCCAGAATTGTGAGTACTTTGATGGTGAGACCATGTCAGATCCATCTCTGAGTCTTCCAAGTCCTTGAGCTTGATCCTTGAAGCCAGGCTCCCAACATGCTGGGCAGACATTCTTAGGTCCTGTACCTCCATTTTCCAGAGGTAAATGGTTAGAGCAGGAGCTATACTGTCTCCTTCCTTCGAAAGAGCAGGGAAGACTGCAAAGTTTGAAGTGAGTGTTCTGCCAGAGATCTGTTCAGAGCTGTGTAGGAGCTGGCAGCACAGTTCTTGAGCTGAGGGAGCCAGAATGTCTAGTGGCAGCAGGTTACCTGAAGCTTGAGCTAAGGCTGAGTGTCTATTTGTTCATCTCCAGGAATTTTGGCTTTATTCCCATTACAGTATTGCCAGCGGCAGCCTTAATTGCAAGAATAATGACATGCTTTGAAAAATGTCTCAAACGTCCATTATCCAGCATTGAGACAACTCCTGGGATTTGTTCCTTCATGTCCACATCTTAAGCTGTGCTTATCACTCTCACCCTACTATGTTTCACTTTGCCTAATTCTTCAGGTCTGCCAATTCTTCAAGAAAAAGAATGAAAAGATGGCTGGTGGTAGGTAAAACAGGGCTGACCTGTAGTTTGCAGTTTTGTGCACTGGGATGAGCTCAGTGACCAGTTGCTAAGAGAATATGGAGGAAGGAGGAATACAGAGTCACTGTCATTAGACACAGATTCTTACTTCACTAGTGCTATGTTTACTTGCTCTTTGACTGTGGAGTAGGCCCTTGACTCTCTAACCCTCAGTTTCCCCACCCACACAATGAGGAGGTTGGACTCAGAACTTTTCAGTTCTGATTTAATGGTGCCAATTCAAAAGCCAAGCTGTAGGAACAGGGAGGGGCACCTAATGGGTGATGCCCATTTCCTGACCTCATGGTGCCCTATTCATCCCACATCTTGAGTTCACTCTTGAAAGTGATGTGTTATTACCCCAGGCTCAAGATAGGACCTCCAAAGCAGTTTCCATAACATGTTCATGCCCTACAGTGCTGGCTTTAGTGGAACTTATGTAGGTAATATCTCAGTGCAGCCAGGTTCCACTGTACTCTGGATATTTCAGCTTCTTGAAGGCAGCCAGTTCAATAGAAAACTGCTTTTTCCCACTTGATATGGGTGCTAGAAGATACAGGTAACTCTGCTTTCAGGATCTCTTCCCAGGTTCTCTTGTCAGCTCTACAACATTGTGGGGCTTTTTAGAACATTGACTCTCTCATTTACCTACCCTTCTAACTAGGTCACCTACTGGCACTGGCTCAGTGCCATCAGCCTGTGGTTTCTCTGACTGGAATGGCCTTGATTCATCCTGTTATGGGGAACTCTTCTGTTTGACAGTTTTGCTCTGGGGATTTCTCCTCTGCCTAACCCTTATCCTCCAAACAACCCCCACTCTCCTGCTCCTCCCCACCTTCTGCCCTAATCCCCTATGGATAATTGGTGATCTTTGTCTTTGAAGTGGCACTGTGATCTGCCAGGGAGGTTCACCCTTCTTCCACCAATGACAGCAGCAAGGGTTAGCTTGGGGAACTTGAGCATTCCCCAAAGCCATTACTAATAAACTGATAATCTAACCAAATCTCATGTGCTTGCTATGCAAGTAAGCATTAAGATAAATCCTCTAGTCACCTCCTTCCAACTAAATTGTTTACCTTCTGCTTGTTTTATTGAGAAATTATGGACTTCCCCATTGTATGCCCCAGGGCCTAGCACAAGGCCTGGCTGACACAGAATAGATACTCAATATATATTTGTTGATTGAATAATGGCTAAACAAATGAAGATCATATAGACCTAAAAGCCAAAAGAAATAGTGCTAGCTGAGTCAGGAGACCCAGATAAACCAATGACCCATCTTTTAACCTTGGACATATTCCTTTATCTCTGTTCCCTTATTCTATAGTTGTGCAGATTGCTTTTTAATCCAAATATAGTAACTGTCATTTATCTTTGTTACAATTTACCTTTCACCTTGACTCACCTTTTTCAAAAGGCCACTTATACATCCCATCCATGACCATCTTCATGCATATTTAAATCTAGTTTCATTGGCTTGGAGAAAGCTGCATATAAACCCCACATAGGGGTTTGATATGACTCTTGGTCAACAGATCATATATATTTTTCCAGACCATCCCTTTTACTGCTTATCTATCTTTTCTCCATCTGATTACCATGATTTCCCCACTGCAGCCAAGCCAGCATCCTCATTGTTTTCCTCCCTGTACCCCAGTCATATTTCTGCCTGCAGGCTTTTGAGTATATTAAGATCTCATGTGATGATACCCTCCTTGCTCTAATCCATTTTTTAAGACCCAACCTAAGTCACTTCATCTTCCATGATGCTTTACTCAAGAGCTCTAAATCACATTGATCTATCCTTTGAATTTCTAAATTTCTATTGCATTTCCTGTATATTGCTTTATATTTAATATTACATAAGAATATATATCTTGTCAGGATGGCTGAGGGGTCTAAGTGTGTGTGTGTGTGTGTGTGTGTATATATATATATATATATATATATATATATAAAATTAACATTTCATTGCTTGCATTGGAGGTGTTTGACTGAGTCATGCAAGTGGGTTGTATGACTGCCTGGGTTCAAATCCAGTATGTCCTTGTGCAAATAACTCATTTCTCTCTGTGTGTCTCAATTTCCTCAAAATCAGGACAGTAACGATATGCATTGCATAGGGTTGCTTGGTGGTTTAAGTGAATCCATATACACAAAGTGCTTAAAACAGTGCCTGGCATATAAGCACTCAATAAATAATAACTATCATTAGGATTATATGCTATATGCTTTCACATATTCTATCTCATTTAATCTGGGAGGAGGTTAAAATGGGGATTGTCATCCCTATTTTTAAATGAATAACTAAAGCTTAAGAGGTTAAATGACTTGTTGAAAGTCATATAACATGTGACCTGACTTAGGGTTATTGGAGGATTTAACTATAAAGTAGAGTAGAAAATGCTAAGGGCCATTAAGATGTGGGGGGGAGAAAAAGGCTCCTGGGAATTTAAAAGTTCTCCTGGCTGGAAGAGTAGGGAAGGCTTGCTGATGATGATGAGGAAGCAATGAAGAATGGGTAGCATAGGACTGGCCTTGATGAGAGTCTGCTGGGCCATTCCAGGAAGAGGGGGCCCAAGTGGGATGGGGGTAGTGAAGGAGGAGGGGTGTTGCTCCTCCTACATTATACTTCTGGTATGAGGACCTGGGTCAGGAGGAGGATGAACCTAAAGAGGAGATAATAGGGCATGGAAGCCATGTGAGGAGCAAGTATGAGTAGTTCTGTGACATGAGTAGGAGTATACTGTGTGGGAGACGGTGGAGGAGGACCTGTAGTGGCAAGTTAAGGCTTTGGAACTGTATTCTAAAATACCTACTCACAAAATTCATGAATATTTGGTTACTGCATTGAGCTCTTACAATCCTTAATTGATTAGTTCAGGTAACTTGCTCAGATAAGCCAATAGGCCTCTTATGAAAGGTACATAATATCTTCTCAGTTCTGTGTTAAGATGTAGGAGACTGAGGAAAAAGAAGAATCAAGATCTCTTTCCCAAGGAGCTTCCAGTCTAAGTAATTGACTTATGTGTGAGTTGTGGTTGTGGCATGGTGAAATTTAATGAGTTGTGTTATATAATCCATGAGTTGGACTGTGGGGAGAGACAAGGAATGAAGAAACTCCCATGAGGCATGAGGGCACTGACTGGGAAAGGAGGTGTAGGGAAAGGAGATTAGGAGTTGGTTTGGAAATAGTAGAAGACCTTTTCCTCCCTCCCCAACTAAAGCAGCAAGCCATCCTTAAAGTCCAGTGTGTGAGCTGAGAATCATGGTCAGGCTTGAGCTTGGAAAACAGTGACTTGAAATATGAATTATCATGTAAAATATGCTACTTTATCTCCCTGGGCCTTTGGCCCCCCAGTGGGGAGATAATAAGAATGAAGAGGACAATGTAGTTGATATGGTTTCCGTTCCTTTGGATGCTACAGCGGACGTTTGAGTAGTCATTATTATGGGATGGGAAAGCTGGATGTCAAATTAAGATCATTATGACTAGTACTGCTACTAAGAATAATTATATTAATAAACATTTGTGTGGTACCACCAAAGGGAGCCTGCAGTTGGGCACTGCCCCTGACTAGTGTGCTCACAATTGAGAAGGACCTGAGGACAGTTTCCATGCCTTCCATTTTGGGTAGGCAACTCCCTGTGACTGGCCCTTCCCACTGTACTGGATTAACAGTGCTATTTTGCACTGCCTGCATGCCAAGCCTTACCTATGCAGCAGCAGCAGCAGCAGCAGCAGCAGCAGCAGCAGCAATCTTCCATCTCCCATCCCTTCTCGTGCCTGGTAAATTCCTAGAAATATGAAGAGGTTGGAAGGATCCTTAGAGGTCATAAAGTCCAGCTCCTTCTTTGTACTGGTTGAGATATGGTGGTTTAGCTCTGGATAGGGACTTGACCAGGGTTACACAGTAAAGCAGTGTCAGAAACAGGGCCCTGACTTAGGTCTCCTGGTTCACATAGGCCAGTGTGTACTTTTCCCAGCATCTACCTCTTCTTATTTCCTATTTTATATGTCCACCAAATCCCAATAAGTTGATATGTCACCTAAGCTGGAAACACACTGAGACAACGTTCTTTCAGCACAGTTGTTCTCAACCCCAGCAGCCCATCAAAATCTACTGGAGAACTTTAAAAAATTCTGATGTACTGTCCCTATCCAAACCAGTTGAGTCAGCATTTCTGGGTGGATATTTTTAAAAGCTATATAGGTGTTTCTAATGTGCAGTCAGGATGAAAAACAATGTTATAAAGAAACTAAACCTCACATCTGTTAGAACTGAAGGACAGACTCCCAACAAAGCAAACCTTGCAACCACTGTTCCATTGACTCTGGGCCATCTTGCATGTCAGCAAGCCCCTGTATCCTAGTATGTAGAGGGCCTAGGAGCCTGATTTTCAGTGTCACTGATGGTACCCTGAGCCCCATTGACTCTCTTGTCATCACGTTCCCCCTCATTCTAGAAGTATTTTATTTCCAGCTTTCTTACTCTTTCTTTACCTATCACAAAGGCCTCTGAAGAGACTGCCTGCTTCCAGTGGGCTCCAGTTTCTGAATTTTTCTGGAGACCCACTACACATGGCATGTCCCTTCTTTGGCTCTCTGCAAGGGGCTCATGCTATCTAGAACCACCCTCTAGCCCCCACCCCATTTGTTTGCAGTTCTCACACATAGAGCCTACTTTCTAAGGACCAGACATTTAGAGAGAGTTAGCACAGAGCAGGGAGAAAGGAGACACTGGGCACTGGGACTCCTGATACTTGTTCAGCTCTTTGCCTGCCTTCTTACTGACTCTGGGCCCATAGTTATGTGTAAGCTTGACTTGCCCAAGGATGAGAAAGTAGAGATGTGTATTGAATATCTTTTCCCACACCACCAATGGTCTTTCCTTTCTCAGAAAAGTAAAATTTATCAAAATATTCCAGTAGTAAAACTAAACATTACTAATACTAAATAAACAAAACATCCTCTTTAACATACTACATACACCTATCTTCAAATAATCAGGCTGGAGGGATTATCAATGATTGTTTGGCAACATAGGCAATTTGCTATGTTATGGTATTTTGACATCTTCCCTTGGTCAGATTTCTACTCCCTCCTCTACCTCCTTCCACCTATGATTCAGTGCCCAAGAATGTGCTTGTTTAATCTTCTAAGCTGGTATTATGTGGGCTTTTAAAATGTAAAATCAAAGCTAGAGCAATAAAGAAATCCGTTTGGGCCAGTGTTGTGGAAGAATAGCCTATTATGTTCATTACAGTGGGTGGTGGGTGGACTGGGGTACCTAAAAAACCAAGATAGGCTGCAATCCCTGTCTCACCAGAGCCCTCCCTGACTAGATCCCCTCAAACTTGTTACAGATCTCTGTCCTGGCTTCTTCCACTAAGATTCTGGTTTACTGTGAGTTTAGGGGCTGTGCCACTTAGAGTTGTGTCACTGTAGGCAAGTAGCTTACATGTATCCTCTGTTTTCTCATCCATCAAGCAGACACACTAATACCTGTCAGTGCAGGTGTGTGGAGTAATGCAGGTTAGGTATGTGTAAGGGTGGGGGCACTAATAAAATATTCGTTTCTTAACCTTTTCCTTTCCTGGTCTCAATAGTTACACCCTCTGTTGGAGAAAAACTGTTGCATGTGATACTCTGTCCAACTCTCACCCCACCTTCTTGGTCATTCTCTGTTTTGCTCTGTGTTCTCCAGACCTGGATGACTAGGAGGCTAGAGAACGGAAGGATAAGGGGGTCTTGTAGCAAGAGAGGGTCTGTACATTCAGGGTACCTGGAAAGGCTACTGGAATTGGATGACTTTGAATGACAACTAGCATGGGTGGTATAAACATGTTAGCCCATGACAGAGGGCTGGGCCATGGAAAGGAAGAGCCATGGTCCATGGTGGGCCTGATTTCAGTGATTCAGGCAGAGGCTCTCTGGCTCTTGTTGTCTTCTGTTTTTCCTATCTGTGGATTCAAGGCCCCATTTGGGCCTGTGGGTATGGTGAAATCAGCTGCAGCTGGGCAAAGAAAGGTTCAGTAGAAGGTAAAAGTGGAATTTTATGCACCTAAGAGAGTGCCTTTCAGACCTTCAACTCCGAGGAGCATAATTGACCAAGGGCCTTGAATGCAACACTCTGAAATCCATTGCAGTATTTGCACTGAGGCACCTGTTACACAGCAGAGATATTAAGGTAGGTTCATTCCTGGGAGGCATGAAGATCCTCTGACTGCCAGCTGACCTTGGCTTCATGAAATCCTGATGGTCTTGCTAAAACTTTCTTAGAGTATAAGGCAGACTAGGACACTATACCCAACCTTCATTCCCTTTCTCTTTTGCAGTCTCATGGCTCTCCTAGTTTTCCCAGGCTCCTTCCTCATTTGGTTTCATTTCCCTTAATAAATCCTTGCACATTAATCACATTTAATTGTCTGATTCTTCGAGGTCCCACACTAACAAAAGTACTGAGCAATATGAAATCAAATTTATTGGCCTGGAGTGTGGTGGACCTATACCCAGGGTCCTATGAAATGAGATGCCATCTGCCACCCTTAGAAAACAGCCAGCAGGTCTCTAAACATTGGAGAAGAATCCATAGGATTTGGTGAGACTTTGTGAATGACCCAAATTTATTGCCTTGCTTTACTCAAAATCAGTATCTCAAATGAATAGGTTTTTGCTTTTTCTTTTTTTCCCCAGTGTTCCATGTTAGTATCTTATGTTTTTTTATATAGGAAGAACTTTTTAAAACTTGGGATATAATTGACATAACAGTATATTAGTTTCAGGTGTATAATGTAATAATTCAATATTTGTATGTATTGCAAAATGAACACCACCGTAAGTCCAGTTAACATCCATCACCATACAGTTACAAAATTTTTTTCTTATGATGAAAACTTTCAAGATCTACTCTCCTAGCTGCTTTCAAATATGCAATGCAATATTATTAACTATACTCAGTATGCTGTACATTATATCCACATGACTTATTCATTTTATAATTGGAAATTTGTTCCTTTTGAACCACTTCACCCATTTTGCCCACATTTCACCTCCTGCCACAGGCAACCACAGATCTGTTCTCTATATCCATGAACTTCATTTTGTATGTTTATTTGTTTTTATTTTTCAGATTCCACATATAAATGAGATCCTGTGGTATTTGTCTTTCTCTGACTGACTTATTTTACTTAGTATAATGACCTGAAAGTCTATCTATGTTGTCATAAATGGCAAGATTTCATAGGAAGATCTTTCTTTAGTCTAGCTATAGTGTTATTGCCTAAGAATCACTCATTTCATCCTGATCTCCATTTTGCATTGAGAGTCCGGAAAATCTAGCTCCAGATTTGCCATTGACAAACTTTGTCACCGTGGACAAGTTTCTACACTCTCTACAACTATAGTGCCTATACTCTCTTATGCTCGATGACCTTCTCTTTCTAGGCCTCAGCTCTTATTTTTTTTGTGACTACCACTTTTTCTATGTTTCTTCAGTTCTTTTCTTATCTAAATTGTGGTGTTTAAGTTCTTCTAAAGGACAGCACCCTGTTGAAAAAGGAGTCTGTGCGTGTGTGTGTGTGTGTGTGTGTGTGTGTG
>PVIA01017803.1:0-14589 GCA_004024845.1 Tonatia bakeri
ACCAACCCTGGGGCTGTTCCAGTGTATCTACACCCCAGGACCAGCCCTGGGACTGTTCCAGTGTATCAGCACCCCACGACCAACCCTGGGGTTGTTCCAGTGTATCTATACCCCAGGACCAGCTCTGGGACTGTTCCGGTGTATCAACACCCGCCAACCAACCCTGGGGCTGTTCCAGTGTATCTACACCCCAGGACCAGCCCTGGGACTGTTCCGGTGTATCAACACCCCACGACCAACCCTGGGACTGTTCCGGTGTATCTACACCCCACGACCAACCCTGGGGCTGTTCCAGTGTATCTATACCCCAGGACCAGCCCTGGGACTGTTCCGGTGTATCAACACCCCATGACCAACCCTGGGGCTATTCCAGTGTATCGACAGCCCAGGACGACGGTGACTCCCAGAGCTGCACTCCCACCCAGCTGCTTGTCGTGTCACAGAGGTGAGTCAGCTCACAGCCGTGATAACATCTGCATAGCCAGAGTGGGAGGCAGGAGCTTCTTGCAATGGAGGGATGGGAGTGGAACAGAGAGGAGACTTTCTGACCTTGCTGAGTCTCCCCCTGGGGCAGGGAGTAAAAAGTCCTCCCATTATGAGAGCAACTTTTTGAGAAAGAAGGGTCTCAGTCTGATTCTTACAGAAACTGGCCTTCAGGAACCTGCATGGGCAGGCTGGGTAGGAAGGACCAGCTGGGAAGGGGTAAAGGCCATAGTGCCAACAAGCCTTATGCTTTCTGAGGCTGGAAGAAGGAGGAAGGCCTGATGATGCCAGTGTGATCACAAAGAAAGCACTGATCCTCCTGGCTGGCGGGGCAGGGCCTCCAGGCTGGAGCCAGGATACCTGGATTCTAATCTCAACTCTGTCAAAAACCTCCTGTGACCTGGCAAGAACCCTGTCTCCTCTCTGAGCCTCCCTTATTCCATTGCGCGATGGCAGTGCAGGGCTTCCTCAGCCTCTCAGAGAGACAGTGAGGCATAGAGGCAGGAGGTCAGAGCTCTGCCTCTTCCCAGCTGTCTGACTGCAGGTGAGTGACTTAACCCCTGAACTTGGTTTTCTTCTCTAGGAAATGGGGTAATGATGAAGTGCTCTGTGTGCCTGGCACTACTCAGCTTAATAAATGGGTTGTTTTGTGGTTATCTAAAGGCTAAGACTCTGCTCTAGCTGTGTAGCCCCATTGGTTGGGTCATTGTGCTGATACACTAAGGTTATGGGTTTGATCCCCGGTCAGGACACATACAAGAATCAACCAACAAATGTATAAATATTGTGTATAATGCACACTTTTTTGCCCAAATTTTTAAGGGGGGGAAGATGTGCATTATACATAGGTATAATGATTACATATCATGGGTATAATAATGGGTATAGTAATCCTGTGAATAATGTGCACAAAAATGTGGACACACATTAAACATGGCAAAATACAGTAAGTGGCATAACAAATTGATGCTTCTCTCTCTCACTTCTTCTCTCTCTCTAAAATCAATAAATTAAAAAAATTTAAGAAGTTTCTAAAAAAATTGGCGGGGGCCACCGAGACCCTACAATTAGGAGTGGATGGGACCCTGTATGGGTCCTGGTCCAGTTTGAGGGGACACTGGGACTCTGGTCACCTCCACTCCCTACACACGTCCTTTGTGTTTCTGCCCCCGGGCTTTGCCTTCTCTGGCCTCTCCCCATCCAGGGCGCCATTCTGTGCCATCAGTTCAGTCCCGCTCGCCAGCCAGGGCTCTGCCCTGGTGCCCTCTCCCTTTGGAAGTCTGCCCTTCCCACTTTCTCCTCACGTTGTACAGCTTCCTTCTGGAACGCACATCTTGACAGCCTTCCCTTTTGCATTTCCTGGTGGGAAGGGATGAGCCCCAGGCAGGGACAGCTTTGCTATCGGGCACAGTCCCTAGTACCCACCGTGTATTAGGGTCCCACAAAACTGTTTTTATTTTTAAGTCTTTTAAAATCAGAATTAAAAATGAAAATGGTAATAATGGCCTATAACAATGAATCCAGCCTGGATTATATTCATCTTTGTACCAACACGGGAGTATTTTAACATGGTTTTTGATGGAGGGAGGAGCACATAAAGGCAAAGTGCCCAAGACCCACGAAAGGCCTGATGCGGCCCTACGTCTCTGCCTCCCTGTGCACCGGGGCTGGTGCTGATGTCTGCCAGACCCAAGGGGCCGTGTGCACCGTGAGGGCAGGGATGGGGTTGGTTCTGCTCACCACCACAGTATCCCCGGCACCTAGCACATAGTAGGTGCTTGATAACATAGTATGGCAAAAGGATGGAAGCTAGAAGGTTCACGCATGTGTGTTTGCAAGTGCACGTTTCAGGCAAGAGCCTTTCCTGCATACCTTTGTTTCTGTCTGCAGAATGTGCCTGGGCAGAGGCAGAGCTGGGCACTTAGGATCACAGACTCATAGGAAGTAAGAGTCGGAAGGGATCACTCCTTTATTCCACAAACAGTTCTTGAGTGTCGGCAATGGGCAGGCACTGGGCACGGGACCCCAGGGACCTGAGGCTCCTACAGCCCTTCCTCCAAGGGACTCCCTAACAACCCCTGGAAATGTAAGTTAAATTTGGAACCTGTGCATGTAAACTGTCCTTGCTAGAGAGACGTTCTGACATCAGACTGCCAAAAAGCCAGTGTCTCCCAAAGGTTACGAACCACTAGTTGGGTAAAGGGAGACCCAGGACAAGGAAATGATTTGTTCAAGGTCATACAACAAGTGAAGGGCAGAGGCAGAGCCCTCCAGACCTTGACATCTCCAGGAGAAGGCCCCTTTGTTCATTGGCAACGGGGCTGGTGGGAGGGGGGCAGGTGATGGCTAGGTAAGGGCCAACCATGAAGCCTATTCTGGAGGTCTCTGGATTCCAAGGAGCCCTCTTCCGAACCCTGGCTCGCACACACTCCAGCCGCCTTTTGCAGCATCCCCCAGGTTCACCATCTGAGGTCTGGTGTGGGGCCTGCCCCCAGCCAAATGCAGATCACCTCTTTCAGAGATGGAGAAACACCCAGTGGGCTCTGGGCAGCAGAATGCAGAAAAGAATTCCTTTTCTTCTGCACGCTGAACATGCTCTTCCAGCCTGTATTGAGACCACAGTTGCCTCTTGAATACGGGCCTGAGGGAGGCCCCTTGGGTCCCCATCTGTGCACCCCTCAGATGTTTTCTCAGAGTAGATGACTCCTGCAACCTCAGCCGAGGAGGCTCTCAAGTCTGTGCACACACCTTTGTTGGAGCCGCGGAGGAGCAGGGGCTGCTCCCGGCTGTGGGCTGGCTCTTCCTTCAGAAGGGTGTTAATGGTGGTACCTACAGGAGGTTTTATGTGGAGACAAGTGGTTTGAATTTAAGGGGAAGGCACAGGGGAGCTCATTAGAAAACCTCGTTGTGGTAAATAGATCTTCGTTTTATCCTATTTTTTAGAGAACTTAGTTTTAGAAAAACAGAACTGAGCTTGAAATTAAGCAACACCTTTTCCCTGCTCAGTTACAATTTGCTTCCAGGTTAAAAAAAAAAAAAAAAGGCTCTCCAAGAATTTGGTCAAAAGAATCAAGGAGAGGTTTTGCCCAAAACTGGGAACCAGAAAACATGGCAGACGAGGCTCCTGCAGCTCTGGGGACTGGGTTTGGTCTCGGCTCTGAGTGGACAGAAAGGGAACTGGCACAGGGATGGGTGCAGAGCAAGTACAGCCCTGCCATCTGCACTGTTGCAAGTTGTTGCCAATGTTTAGAAAGAGGAAAAAGTGGATCCCACCCCCACCTTTCTTCAGTTCTTCTGCTTGCTGTTTGCTAGTTCTACTTAATCCAGGAGAAGCACAGGGATGACTTCTGGTTGTGCTCACAGTGTCCTGGAAGCCATTGAGGGAGACAGAGACTGTGTCACTTCCATATCAATTGCATGTGCTCCTTGCCGGGCCAGTGTGATGTGCGTATGTGTGTGTGAGAGCACATGAGTGTACACACATGCACACTTACACGCACTCAGCTCTGCTCAAATGCCACCTTCCTCACACAGTCCCCTCCTCAGCCTCCAGCCAGACTCCCCGCTTCTGTTTCCTCAGAACTTGCAGAAAACTTGGCAGGTTCCTCTCTTCTGGAATTTTCTATGCTCATTACATCAGAAATTCTGCAAATGACCTTGAGTTGTCAGGAAAGAATTCAAAGGCCCTCCCTTGCAGGGGAGGCAGAGAAACCTGGAATTGAACTTCTTTTTTTTAGATTTTATTTTTAGATTTTATTTATTTGTTTTTTAGAGAGAGGGGAAGGGAAGGAGAAAGAAAGGGAGAGAAACATTAATGTGTGTTTGCCCTTCACATTCCCCCAACTGGAGACCTGGTCTTCAACCCAGGTATGTGCCCTGACTGGGAATCGAACCAACAACCATTTGGTTTCCAAGCCTGTACTCAATCCACTGAGCTACACCAGCCAGGGCTGGCATTGAACTTCTTAGAGCCAGAGTCTTAGACCCACAGCACCTCCCCACAGGGCTGTCGTGAGAGTTCAGTGCCTGCAGCTTTGCCCAGAGCATAGTGAGTGCCCAGCTGGCACTTGGGGAAATGCCTGACACCAAGAGGGGAAGTGTTCGAGGCTGTCACTTCCGGCCAGTGCTCCCCTGCAGCAAAGGTCAGACTGTAATCTTTTGGGAGCCCCTGTCTGTGGGTGCCCAGTGACATGCCTTTGGGGGTACTAGCCAGGCCACTCAGAACCATAGCAAATGGGAGTTGAAGAATCATTTATGCAATTAGGAATTCCAGTAAAATTTGGTAGTTATGTTATTAATCTTATCATTGATCCTGAATCCTAAACCTGTAGAGTCATTAACTCCAAGTTGGAAAATATCTCAGAAACTCATCTTCCGATCTTACCCAGGCAGCTCCCTGACAGATGGCTGCTCAGGCCCTTGAATACACTGCTGACACAGTGAGGGGTCAGAAAATGCACTCTGGTATTGGGCTGAAATCTGCTCCCCTGAAACATCCACCCTCGGGGCTTCTCCAGTCTGCTGTTCCTCCTCCCCAGGGGGCCCATGAAGGATGGCAAAACAGCTCTTCTGGCTGTCCCCACCCAACTCCCAAACCCCAGGACTTTTCAGGCATGAGGTGGAAATTTCTAGAAAAGACAAGAAAATTTTCTTGTGTTATTGTGGTTCAGATGAGCTCCCGGGACCTACGTACATCTTGTGTTTTTATCTGGCAAAAACAGCCCAAGTTGTCCCCGAAACCTGAGTCCACTGGCCCCAGTGACACGTCCCCCAGGGCCTGTGGGAAGCCAGAGTCACAATTTCAAAGAAGGAAGAAGGGAAGAGTGCACTGGGGGCTGGGAGAACCGGGCTTCCCTATGGGCAAGCGGAGACCTTGGGAGAGCTCCTCTTTGGGACTCAGTTTCCCCTTTGTGCAATGGACTGAGTGATCCCTGAGCGCCTTTCTGCAACTAAAGTTCAGACAAAGAAAAGGGATGTGAGATCTGGGTGGAGGCACCACTCGCTGCCCTGGAGTTTCCATAGCAACCACTCTCTCCATCTCCCAAGTTCCACACCAGAGGGGGCTTGGAGCTGTGCCCGCTGCCTGGAGGGGTCACAGCTTGGCTCAGCTTGGCCCTGCTTTTCCCAGCTTGGCTCCTCTTACCCTTCAGGTCTTTTCTTAATGTCTCCTTCCCTCAAGGCCTCTCCTGGCCAACTTCAGACAGCTGGTGTCCCCCACACTCATTTCTTTCCTCCCAGCCCGGGGCACCGTCAGAGGTTATTTTATTTCATTGTCCTTGTAACATCTATCCCCCAGCAGATGTCAGTCTGCTCCATGAGGACAGGCGCCATGCCTGTCTCGTTCACTGCTGCATTCCTAGTCTCCAGCACAGGGGCCGGCACACAGTCAGTGACATTAAGCACACCCACAAAGTGGTATCACTATCACCACTGTCCACCTTCAAAACCATTTTATCACTCCGAAAGATACTGTACTCATGAGCCGTAACTGCCCTTTTTTTCCTTCTCAAATCCCTGGTAACCACTATCCACTTTCTTTATCTACTAGTTTCCTTACTCTAAATAGCTCTCATAGCCCTAGCTGGTGTAGCTCAGTGGATTGAGTGTGGGCCTGCAAACCAAAAGGTTGCTGGTTCAATTCCCAGTCAGGGCACATGCCTGGGTTGCAGGCCAGGTCCCCAGGAGAGCCACCTGACAGGCAACCACACATTGATGTTCCTCTCTCTCTGTTTCTCCCTCCCTTCCCCTCTCTATAAATATAAAAATAAATAAATAAAATCTTTTAAAAATAGCTCATATGAGTAGAATCATAAAATATTTATCCTTGTGTGTCTGGTTTATTTCACTAAGCAGAATGTTTTCAAGGTTCACCCATATCATAGCATGTGTCAGAACTTCATTGCTTTTTATGTCTAAATAATATTCCAATATAGGTATAGACCGCACGTTGTTTATTCATTCATCTGTTGATGGACACTGGGGTCATTTCCACCTTTCAGCTCCTGCGATAAACATCGTTGTACAGCTGTCTGTTTCAGCCCCTGTTTTCAGATATTTGGAGTGTACATCTAGGAGTGGAATTGCTGATTCTGTTGAAGTTCTATGTTTCACTTCTTGAGGCACTGCCAAGCCTTTTCCCACAGTAGTGCACCATTTTAAATTTCCACCAGCAATGCCCAAGTATTCCAATAGCTCCACGCCCTTGTCAGCACTTATTTTCCTGGTTTGGGCTTGGTTTCTTGTGTGGTTGGTTGGTTTTTAGTGAATGCCATCCTAGTGGGTGGGGAGTGGCATCTGGTTATGGTTTTGATTTGCATTGCCCTAATGACTGGTGACGTCCAGCGTGCTTTCATGTGCCCATTAGCCATTCGTACGTCATCCTTGGAGTAATGTCAATCCCAGTCCTCTGCCCATTTCTTAATCGGGTTGTTTGATTTTTGTTGTTGTTTAGTTGTAGGAGCCCTTTACATATATGTTCTAGATCAAAATCCCTTATCAGGTATATGATTTGCAAATACTTTCTCCCATCCTGTGGGTTTTTTTTCATTCTCTGGATAGTTTGCTCTGATGCACACAAGTTTTTTGTTGTGACAAAATCTGATTTTTATTTTTGTGTTTGGGTGTAGCCTGTGTTTTGCTGTCATAATGAAAAAATCATTGCCGTGAAGACTTACCCTTATATATTCTTCTAAGAATTTTGTAGTTTTAGCTCTTAAGTTTAGGTCTTTGATCCATTGTGAGTTAATCTTGTACGTGGTGTGAGGTGGTAAGGATCCAACGTCATTCTTCCGCATGTGGGTCTCTAGTTTTCCCTGTTCCATCGATTGAAACAAGACTCCCTGTTTCCTGTTGGATGATCGTGGCACCGTTGGTGAAAATCAGTTAGCCATATGTGTGAGGGTTCATTTCTGGGGCCTCTGTTCTGTTACATTGGTTTATTTGTCTGTCTTTATACCAGCACCACAACTGTTTTGGTTACTTTGACTTTGTAGCATTTTTTGAAATCAGGAAGTGTGAGATTTCCAACGTTGTTCTTCTTTTTCAAGATTCATATGAATTTTAAAATAAAGTTTTCTATTTCTGCAAAAAAAAAAACCCGATTGAGATTTAGATAGGCATCGCATTGAATTTGTATGTGCACGTGCATTAACTTATGTGACTGTTACTGTGTCATTGCTATATCTCTTGTCACTATTTTCAAGATCCACCCATGTCGTGTTGTGAATGTTTAGGCTGCCACAAGTGACTTCTGCCAAAGCCCCATGGGTACCCATCCTCTGCCCATCGAGGGACACGAGGTTCCCTCAATTTCCCACGACCACGTAGAACTGTAACATACTTTCTCAGGCCAGCTGGTTCCATGTGACAATCTCTGGGATAACTCCCATGCAGTCATCTATGCAAGAATCATTGTGATTGTCTAACACTAGGACCCTTACTAGGTGCAGGCGCTGTGTGAGCACTCATACACATTCTCTCCTTCTGTGATGATAGTAACAACTCCGTGAGAAAAATGCTAATATCACTGCCACTTCACGTGCAGGGGCTGTGAGTCTCGGAGAAGCACACAGTTAGGAAATATCGGAGCTAGAATTTGAAGGCAGAGCAGCCTGGCTCCAGCACTCGTGAGCTCCCTTGCTGCACTCCAGCGCCTGTCCCCACCAAAGGACAGCGGGGCCCAGCTTACATTTCCTTTAGCTTCCCTGCATGCTGGCTCATGCCAACTGCCTAGTGGGCATCTGGGCTGGTGGGACCTGGAGCCCAGAGTGGGAAAGGCACCAGCCCAGCATCACCAACAGGAGCAGAGTGGGGCCTGGAGCAGACGGCATGACCCCTGCCCATTAGGAGACTCCAGGCTGGCGGTCAGGAGAGGGGTCACTGCACACACCTCTCCAGCAGTGAAAGGCCCTTCTGGCAGCCCATAAATCCGACTGGACCCTGCTTATCCTGTTTACTGGATTAGCGGACCGGGCGTCTCTGTATAAATCACCCAGGGTGATTTACAGGGAGGCCCTGGAAGGTCTAAAGGCCAGCTGATGTGGGCCCCGGGGAGGGGCCCATAAGTGCCAACAGAGCCCACTCAGCCCATCCCCTTCCCGGGAGGGTTGACGACAGGACCCACTGGGGTGAGTCCCTGTCCACCCATAGGTAAATCTGCTCCTCTCCTCGCAGGCACCTGGCAGAGTTTAAAAGTTCCCAAGCCAATGTTTCTGGCACTTTTAGGGATAGTCTCTATCAAATAGTATAAAGTGAGAAAGATACAGTACGATAGGCAAGTTGTGAAAGAACAAAGAAGCCAGGCTGGGAAGGCACTGAGGTTGCAGTCTTTCTGAAATGAAATAATAGTCAGCTTGTATGGATCACCTGCCATGTACCAGGCACCAATCTAATTTTTCCTTTTTCACCCGTGAGTCGTCATTCCCCCCACAATAACCCTGTGAGACAGGTGCTGTGATCGCTTCGCTTCACCGACGAACCCACGACGCACAGAGTGGTTTATTGACTTTGCCATGGCCAAGGTCATGAAACTTGAATCCCAGTGGCGGAGGTGTGATTCTAACCAGGCCTCTGCCGCCAGAGCCTGGAACCCAACCGTTCCTCCTCCTGTGGGTTCAGTGCCCTCGCTGAGACAGGGATACAGGGTCAGGAGCGACTGAGGCAGTAAGCGCTGTGGCATCTAAGAGATGGGCTTTGTGACAGAAAAGGCCAGGATTTAGGTCCCAGCTCAGCCCCTCAGTAGTGTGTGACATGGACAAGTCACTCTGATTCTCTGTGCCTCAGTTTCCTCATCTATAAAATGAGGGAGGTAATAGCACCTCCCTCAAAGGCAGGCAGGTCCCCTTCTCTGTGTTTTGAGTGATAAATAAGGTAAAATAAAGTATTTAAAATGTGCTTAGCACAATTCCAAGTGTGTAATGAAGCATTTGATAAATAGTGGCCTATTATTATAGTGGTTATGGATTGATTCGCTGATTCATTTTCACTCTGATCTGAAGGAGTTCAGGAGCCAGTGGCGGAGACTCAAATATACTCAAGGAACTGCCAAGAGGATGGAGCATCATAGTGCAGACGAAGGTTCAGACTAGAAGGGCTAGTGGGTTCTAAAAAGCAGGACCAGAAATCTCCACGTGGAGAGGATGGCTGGGGCCCGAGCTATGAGAGCTGAGCAAGGCTTTCTGAAACTGAAAGTGGGGAAACAGTGAGAGAGCTTCCCCAGCAGAAGTGTGGGGCAGTGAAGGAGGACACAGTGTCAGCTGCCGGGCCACACACTGACCGTCGGCACCTGTGTCCCCGCCGTCAGTAGAGATGGCGTCTAATTCTCCATGTAGTCTCCCCATGTCTCCCCATGACTGAGTGATAACTGACCCTCACTACATGTTGGGTGGATGGGTGCATACATGGATGGATGAATTGTGATGGATAGACAGACAGGTAAATAGAATGGATGGACAGGTGGACAGGAGGATGGGTGGGTAGATGGACAGATGAGTAGGAGGAGGGATGGATGGATGGGTGGATGGATGGGTGGGTGGATGGATGGATGCAACAGAAGGCCAGGTGCATGAATGGTGGCTGCCTAGTGAGTTCCCACCTCAGGGCCTTCACTTTGGGGGTTCCCTCAGTCTGATTATTCTCTATGATATTCCCCTGGCTTAGCTCTCTCGTGTGATTCAAGGCCCCGGGGAAATGTCGCTTCCTTGGGGAAACCTTCCCTGATGCCCAGTCTGAAATACAACCCTCTTTCACTCTGCATCCTGCTACATTTGTAATTGAGATCATCATTCCCTGTCATAGCACATAGTGGCTGGTTCGTTCCCTCCCATCAAATGCAAGCCCCGGAGTGGCAGGTGCTGTCTCTGCTTCGCTCATTCCTCCATCACCAGCACCTAGTACAGGGCTGGGCACACAGTAGGCCTTCAGGAAGCATTTGTTGAATGAGTTGAATGATGCAATAAGCAGCTATGGGGGAAGAGTGAGGTCCGATCTCAGAAATCTCTGAAACCTCTTTGCAAAAGTTGGAAAAGTGCTTGACAATGGATAGTGCTGATATCTTCCCTCATTTGTTCCACAGTTTGCATGTCACAGAGGACTTTCTCGTCTATGATCCCATTTGCACATATTTGAAGCAGGCAGGAAAGATAGCTGAGTAATGTCTATTTTCAAAATAGAAATATCTTTATAGATCACACGCGTTGCAGAATTTCCACTTGACACTGAAGGGTAAAAAATATCAAGTGGAATTCTTCCCATGAGGCTCTCACTCTTTCTCACCTCTGACATACTGTTGAGAGTCTGGGGCTAGGGTTACCATCCCCACTTTAATCAGTGAGGACACTAATACCAGAGAAGCCAAGAGACTCACCCCACGTCACACAGCTACTAAACAGCAGAGCCACATGGTCTTGTCCATTCCACCTTGGGTGTCAGGGCCAGCCACGTGGCCCTGGAGATGGACTTTCTAGGTACCTCAGTTTCCTTTCCCCCAGGTCCACCCCAGAAAGGGAGAAGTCTTGTAGATCTGAGGGGACTGAATTAGCCCCAAGCACAACTAGCAGAACCACTTTGTCTAAAGCCCCCAGTCCTGGCTAGGCCTGCCCTGGGTGGCCAGGAGGGGGAAGGCTGCACGCCAGCCAGGCTCCCGCAGCTGCCCACACATCCTGACTCTCCTCTCCCAGCCCGTGCAGTATCTCACCCACTGCTCGGAATAACCTGCAACCTCTTGTTATCCCCACTGAACAGGGGATGAAGGTCTGGGGCATTTAAGTGGCTTGTTCAATCCTACACAGCTAACCAGCGAGAGGTGTGACTTGAACTTGGAGCCTGTATCGCTCTGACTCTGGAACCCGTGTTCCTGCCTTGTGCCTCCTGCACCCCATCCCCAAGCCCCTGCTTCTCAATCCTGCTCCTGTCCTGCCCCCACACTCTGCACTGCGGCCCTCGGCTTCCACCTAACCCAGACAGGCCTTGACCCAGAGGCGCTGCCACTATCCCCACCACTCCCCAGACTTCTCCAGGTACTGCCATCTTCCTTTGGACCCTGCCCCCGGCCCCTCTCCCTCTGCCTCTCCTTCTCTCTCTGCCCCCTCACCCTCTACAAGCTTCTCCCACCTTGGTCCACAGGCACCCCTAAGGGTTCCCCATTGTCAAAAGAAGGCTGTCCCCAGTTCTTTCTCTCCTTCGGGCTACCACTTCCTCTTTCCCCTTCATTTCACCGCCAAACTTCTTGGGGCACAGAGGATTCTATACCTCCTTTCTGGCCAGTGCGCCCCACACACGACTTAGTCTCAGGAAGATCTGGATTTCCGTCCTCACTCTGCCCTGGAGTTATGGTGTGACCTTGAGCAAATCATGCAGCCTCTCTGAATCTCAGCTTCCACATCTTTAAAATGGGGGTATTAGTCTGTGTCCTTCAAGGGCTGTGTGGTCACAAGGTAAGATAAAGACTCCAAAGGGCTCAGTGCCATCGCCAGCGTGTGGCAGCGGTCATTACTTTGTCATCCCCTGTCCCCCCACCCTAGCTCAGTCCCCGCACGTGCGGACTTCACAGAAAATATCTGGTGGGTGAGAAGCTAAATGAGTGAATTCCATTCACAAAGGGCCTCACCTCCCCGCCGCCCCTCCCTGCACAGGCCCTCACTGCCTGCAATGATTAATTTTGTGTTTATTTTGGTAAAACATACATAACATAAAAATTACCATTTTAACCTTTCAGCGGCATTAAGTACATTCACATTGTTGTGCAAGCAGCACCACCAACTATCTGCAGAGCGTTTCCATCATCCCGAACAGAAACTCTATACCTTTTAAATACCCGCCATCCCTCCCTTCCCTTGGCTGTGGGCAGCCACCCTCCTGCTTCCCTCTCTGTGAAGTGGACTCTTCCAGGTGCCTCACATAGTGGAATCATACCTTACTTGCCTTTTGTGATGGTTAGTTTCATGCATCAGCTTGGCTGTGCTACGGTGCCCAGTTGTCTGGTCAAACACCAGGCTGGAAGTTGCCATGAGAGTATTTTTTGGATGAGATGGACTTTTAAGTTGGCAGACTTTGAGCAAAGCAGATCACTCTCCCACGTGTGGGTGGGCCTCATCCAGTCATTTGCATGCCTGACAAGGAAAGACCAGGTCTCCCAAGAAAGGGGGAATTCTGCCTCCCTGCCCCTCCCCCTCTGCCTCCCTCCCTCCCTCCCGACTGCAACAGAGAAATCCTGCTGGAGTTTCCGGCCTCGGGCTTGAGCCTGTCCTAGCAACTCTTACCTGCGCCTCAGGCTTGCTGCCGCCTTACCCATTTCTAACTTGCCAGCCCACAGTCACATAAGCCAGTTTCCTAAAATCTCAATTTCTTTCTCTCTCTCTCTCCCTCTCGAATTCTCAGATATATGTATATATGTAGAGCGCATACATGTGTATGTATGTGCTATATGTAGGTCTCCTACTGGCTCTGTTTCTTTGGAGAACCCTGACTGCAACACGTGCCCCACTCCCTCTGCATAGACCTTATTCCCAACTCCTCATCGGCCCAGATAGCGCCTCCTCCAGGAAGCCCTCTGGGGCATTTTCTCATGGGACACTTGCTGCATGTGGCTTCCTGGAAAGAGTTTAACCCTTGCCAGCAGGGGCCATTCTGCTCCTTGCTTCAGGCACTCAGTCAGCTCTGCTCTGGAGTGCGGCTCTCCGGAAGGACGGCCGGGCTGTGTGGGCACCCACTGTGGGGAGGTCCCAGGTGCTCTGAGGGTCCTGGTCAGGCCTTTGAGCTGACGATAGGGCCCCTGGGACTGCTCTCTGGCATCCTGATGTCTGATGGAGTCTGTGACGAGGATGAGGAGGACAGGCTGCCCCTCAGGACCCCAGCCCCCACTCCCTGGCCCTAGAGGTGCTGAGCCATGTTTAGGAGCAGGGTTCAGGGCAGAAAGTCCGCTTCTAAATCCCAGCTCTGCCACTTACCAGTTGTGTCACCTCAGGGAAGGCACCTAACATCTCCGACTACTTCCTAATCTCTAAAATGAGAATAATAATGCTTAGCTCAGAGAGTACTTGGAAAATGACATGAGGTAACACACGAAGTGCCTAGCACACGCCAATCACTCTATAAATGACAGACATTATCATTGTTGCTGATACTATTTTTACTATTAGCTGTGTGACTTTAGGGAAGTGGCTTAACCTCTCTGTGCACCATTTCCTGCTCTTTCAAAACAAGGATAAAAACAACAATAAATGCTCCATAGGTGGTTATGGGCATTCAATGGGATAAAACATGCAAAGCACTATTATTAGTCATCAATATTTGTTATCATTAGTATAGTTTGGGCTGGCCAGCCGGGTAGCCCTTGTTCCCCCCCCAGCTCTGAGAGAGCTGAGGCTCTGGGTGGGGGACGAGCCCCTCCCCACCCCCACCCCGCAGGCCCCTCTGCAGTCCCCAGGGCCCCAGGCCGTGATGAATGCCCCAGCCCTATAGGTTATGACTTGCTGCCAGGTTTGACGTTAACCATCACGCCCTGGCCGGTGTTTGAAGAAAGTGGCTAAATGCTGCTGGGGCTGATGGGGGAGATAGCAGCCCAGGCCGGTCTTTGAAAGCCCCGGGCCGCCCTGGCGAGAGGGAGCGAGGAGGCCGGCTCCTCTCCAGCTGTTTAGTCTACCAATCACGGTGGTGACAAGGAGTCTGCGCTGGCGTGGGGAGGGCTGCGGGTGCAGGGCGGGAGGGCTGGCCCTGTTGCCACTAGGGGGTCTCCTTGGCTTTCTCTTTTTTCCGGCTCAGTGTGTGTGTGTTGGGGGGGGTCTTCCTTTCACACCTTTCAGGTGAGCAGAGAAAAGGTTGTAGAGAAGAAAGAACACTGGACTGGAAGGCTGGGGACCAGGGCTCCCCTCTGTCGTGACTCTTACCTCTACCCCTCGAAAAGGGGAGCTCTGTCACCCGGAGAGGCGTATGCCCCAGCATTCGGATTGTTGCTGGCCCCCTGGCTTCGCCTCTTCTCGCAGTGAGTCCTTGGGGAAGATCCTTGACTTCCCAGACCTCAGTTTTCTCATCTGTGAAGGGGGCACGAATGACAGCCCTTCCCTCACAGGGTAGACAAGGGTTAAATAGGCCGATGCATGCACAGTGTCT
>PVIA01017804.1:0-14636 GCA_004024845.1 Tonatia bakeri
TTAATTACTACATACTATGTTACAAATTTACAGTCACCTACTCTGAGCTTCATGGAACAAGTATTGAATAGTTTGCTCTCCTTGCTGCATTAACTTCAATGTCTAGAGTAGTTACCAGCATATAATATTTGCTCAATAAACATGTAAAAAAATGACTGACCAATCAAAGGGGCACATGCATCAGTCTAGAGTAGGAGTTGGAAAACTCTAGTCTGACTTCTGTTTCTATAAATAAATTTTTATGGGCACACAGCTACACCCACTGATTTACATGTTGTTTATGGCCATTTTCTTACTGCAGATTAACCATATGGTCCACCAAGCTAAAAATATTTACTATAAGACCCTTTACAGAAAAAATAGGCCAACTCCTGTTTCAAGGTCCTAGCACACCAAAATGGAGATTCATAATTCATGCTTCCTAAAAATAAAATTATAGGTGTAGATTGTTAACTACTTTTGCTTTCAACACACAGACACACATACATACAGGGTGGGCCAAAGCAGGTTTATAGTTGTGAGTATGAAAATCACAGAGTTTATTCTTGTATTATTATTTATCAGTTATTGCATTATATTCCATATGAACAACTGTGAACCTACTTTTGACCACCTTTGTATATATGTATACATCATGGCATTTTTCTGTGACAGAAGGCTGCTTGAATTATATCAAAACTTATTTTTCTCTGATATAAATTAATATTTTCCATACCTATAACTCTTCTTAAAGATGACTCCTGTAAAAAAAGCAGACAGAAAAATCATGTGTATTTTCCCAGAAATACTACTTTCTGAATTTAGATATAGAGATACTGGATTCTAGTCAAAGCACTGGCATTAACAAGATAAATGACCAAGTATCAGGTAACCATACAGAAAGAAGTATATTTTTACCTGAATCATGGTTTAGACTAATTCTCAAGTAGTCACCGGCTCTAAAATTCTGATAACAGTGATTGTCTAGGTAAACATCTAGGATACTAATTTTAAGAAGAAAAGAGAAGCCAGTTCAAGGTATACTAGTTTTTTATTTATCAAGGCATTTGTTCTCAGAAAATTGCATAACTGAGGGGTAGGGGTGGAAAGCACACTGTGGCTTTACATTCTTTCTAGATCAAACTGATGGAAAGAATGTGACAAAAAGCTTCATTGGACTGAGATTATTGCTATCATAACTGGATTGATGGAGTTTTAACACTATAAATTAAGACAGAATAACTCAGATTTGGGAATTGTACTGTGGAATACCGTGACCAATTTTTACGGGGCTGTAAAAGTCAAGATTATCTCATTTTGAAAGTATGTTAAGGAGGTTTGGGTTTCATGG
Source organism: Tonatia bakeri (assembly GCA_004024845.1). Taxonomy (NCBI): domain Eukaryota; kingdom Metazoa; phylum Chordata; class Mammalia; order Chiroptera; family Phyllostomidae; genus Tonatia; species Tonatia bakeri. The sequence goes on from PVIA01017804.1 coordinate 1,331, forward strand.
TTTTTTTTTTAAATAAATGGACATTTTCATCATCAGTTATTATGAAGCAGGACATGGGATGGCACTTAGATTGAGTGAAAAAAGAAATTCATTTTTTAAATGGAATTAGGAAGAAACATGGGAAATCTTAATGAGAATTGATTTAACACCATCATGTGAAGGTTTATGAGGAGCGAGGTGAGCAACCTGAGGACAGCCTGAAGTAGAGGTCACTCTTAACAGAAATTATTATCTATTTCTTTAATGGTACATCCACTTTCCCCAAGTTTTCCTCAAGTTCTGATCAACTGTCATAAATTTATATCATCTGTTTTTATCATAAGATTATGTTTATCACCCCACAGTGCTGAACACTTTCCTGAAGACTAGAGAGTACCAACCACACTCTCCTATGGAAGAACGCTGCCTAATTGAAAAAGTTGTCACTCTTTTCTTTTATTGCCACTCTTTTCTTTATTGCTTACACTCTACTGCACAGTAGAAAGATCCAAGCTGATTAAATCCTGGCTTCATCATTTCTGTAACTATGTGCAAATTAGTTATTATTGCTTCAGTTTCCTCATTTATAAAATTTTAATAACAACTATACCTACTTTCCCTGGCCTGTGTGAGTCAGTTGGTTGAGAGTTGTTCTGTAAACTGAAACGTTACCAGTTTGATTCCTGGTCAGAGCACATGCCTGAGTTGCAGGTTTGGTCCCTGGTCAGGTGCGGATGGGAGGCAATCAATCAATGTTTCTCTCTCTCTCTTTCTCCCTCCCTTCCCCCTCTCTAAAAATAAAATTTAGAAATAATAATAATTATACCAACTTCATAAGGTATTAAAGATTGGGCATCATCTCTGGAAATTATGAAACCTACTGGCTAGACTAAGTGCTTGATAATGTAATGTAGGACATACTAAGCTACATATTTTTCTAATTATGGCATTTTGAATGGCTGAAATAATGGTAAATCAGAGCCACAATACTCAATAAATGTGAAGAAAAGACTATTGAGAAGTCAGATGTAAGAGAGAGTACTTAAGCATTAGCTTCAAAGCTACAGAGTACAGAGGGCCAACAATTTAGATCTGGCACGAGGGAACTAGGAAAATGCTCTTAAGTACTAGACCTTGGGAAAAATTAGCAGTCTCTACTTTGGAAGGCCACAGGGGAAGCAATATGTCTTAGTAATGACAGATAACTTTGAGTTCAAATAGAGAGGTAAAAGGAGTGTTTAAGGAGGAAATTGAAAATACAGTGGAGTTTAAAAAATTGCTTTTGCAGAAGGATTAATGCAGTAATGTTTAAAATTTGACATTACAGCTGAAAGAATTGTGTTCTATTTCTAGCTTTTTGCTTTCTAAATGTAAAACCTTGGATAAGTCATTTAACTTCTCTGAGTCACAATGTTCTCATCTATAAAATGGGAATAGTATAATAATACATATAAGTTTGTTGGAAAGAATAAATGAAAATTGCTGGTACTGAATTAGTACACAATAAACAATGGCTACCATAATAATAATCACAATGTAGATAACTTTTATTTAAAGTGAAAAAATGTTTTTTTGCCCTGGCTGGTGTAGCTCAGTGGATTGCGTGTAGGCTGCAAAACAAAGGGTTGTTGGTTTGATTCCCAGTCAAGGCACATGCCTGGGTTGCAGGCCAGGTCCCCAGTGGGGGTAACTCAGAGGCAGCCACATATTGATATTTCTCTCCTTCTCTTTCTCTTTCTCTTCCCTTCTCTCTTTAAAATCTTAAAAGAAATAAAGTGAAAAATTTCAAATATCACATCTAGATTTTATTTTAATCATTCTAATAAGCACTTACTTCTTACTGAGTTGGTATTTTTCCCAAACTGTTCAGCCTAAATTTAACCATAAGAGAATAATCAGGTAATTCCAGATTAAAGAATATTTTATTCTAAAAACTGTAGAGTATTCAGATAAAAAGAAGGGTACTTTTCTTTATACCAAAGATATTCTACATTCAAATGTAATGAATTATTTTATCTTCTATTACATTGTGGAGTAAAAATATACAAAGAACTTTTGGAGCAATCTGAGACATTTGAAAATAAAGTGTTAGGCGCTATAATTGTAACAATGTTAAACTTCGTGTGAAGGTTTAGGTAACTGAGCCATTTGGAGAATGGAGTTGGAGCTGCTCCTCCAGAGGCACTACTTTTGAACCATTTGGACTGGGCCAGAACTAAAACAGTAGGTATTCGGACCCCGCAGGCTAATGACTATTGACTACCTGAATTTAGAATCAGTAACCAATCATGCATAGTTAAAGAATAACTCAGCTTTACAGAACCAATAGAATATCTTCTTTTCACACAAATATTCCTTTCCTTTTCTCATTAAACCCCTTGCCTTACCCTATAATTGGGGCACTATTTGGGTTTCTGCCTGAGTCTGTGGTCACCAAACTGCAACTCTTTAATCCCAAATAAATGCTTGTTACCTCTCATTTTGGCTTTTTAATTTAAGTTAACATGTGTGATAACAGTATTATATTTATATAAAAGCATTTCCTTGTTCTTAATTAATTAACATATGCTAAAATATTTAGGGATGAATGATAATGATGGCTACAATTTAGAATGGTTCAGAAATATATTTTTCTATGTATGCATAATATAGATTAAATATAGGCAATATTCTACTCATATACATATACATGTTATTCTAAGAGATAAGATAATGTTGCAAAAGTTATTAGGCTCATTCTCTCTATATTTTTTTATAAATTATAATAATTTTGTTTAAAAAATTGATGTGGGAAAGGGAACATATAACCTTTATGATTCACAAGATCTAGCTATGATATCACAATAAAATTTTAGGAGGCAAAGGCTAAAACAGGAAGGCTGATTAACTGACTATTTTAATAATCTAGTATGATGAGCAAGTGGCCCGGAACAGAATGGTAGAAGTTAGGATTGTGAGAACTTGTAGATTTTGGGTTAATTTGGAAGATATGTTTTGGAGGAAACAAAATTTAAAAAAAAAATTACCCCCAACCCAGAAATCCTCTCCACAAAAGTATCAGAGAAAAGAAACAGTTTTATCATTGAATAAACATTAAACTAGAATGTGTATACAACATAAGCAATCTGCTAAGAGATTGCAGACAGAGAGAAATCTCACCTTTTTATATAGCAAAGCCAACACAACCCATACTCACATGTCCTCAAGACAAACAATATCTAGTCCTTAATAAGAGAATGTGGCTCATTCTATGTTTACTCAGTAACTGAGGTAAACATCAGTGTTAACTTATCAGCTGTACCCAGAAGAAAAACAGGATTCTTGTATCTTTATGACAGTAAGTGATTTTGCAGCTTGGAGCAAGGTGTTGTAACTGTGTAGAAACTTCGTTTTTTAAAATATATCCTGTTTTCTTTTCTTTTCCTTTTCTTTCCTTTTCTTTTCTTTTCTTTTCTTTTCTTTTCTTTTCTTTTCTTTTCTTTTCTTTTCTTTTCTTTTCCTTCTCTTCTCTTCTCTTCTCTTCTCTTCTCTTCTCTTCTCTTCTCTTCTCTTCTCTTCTCTTCTCTTCTCTTCCTTTCCTTTCCTTTCCTTTCCTTTCCTTTCCTTTCCTTTCCTTTCCTTTCCTTTCCTTTCCTTTCCTTTCCTTTCCTTTCCTTTCCTTTCCTTTCCTTTCCTTTCCTTTCCTTTCCTTTCCTTTCCTTTCCTTTCCTTTCCTTTCCTTTCCTTTCCTTTCCTTCCCTTTCCTTTCCTTTTGATTCAAACTGGCCCCATGCAGCATCCTGACTCACCTGTCTCCTCTCTTGCATTCCACTCCTTTAATCATTAAGCCCTCAGGACAACAGAGTTCTGGTCAGCATCAAATAATCTTGGATCTGATGACCCCAGAGACAGAGTTTCAGTCAAACTGGAGATAATATCTGGGCTTCAGCTGTGTTCCAGCTTCAGATCTACAAAACTGGCAAAATCAGACAAAGTAAGGCTGTGAGTGACATCAGAATCAGGTGTAATGACCAACTACCTTCCCATCCTAGTACTGACGAGTCAGTAGAGACCATGACCTAGACCACCACCCTAACACTCTTAGTCACGGTGATTAATGATTTTCTCCTATATAACCCTTCCCTGGGAAATTGAAGGGTCTGGCCCATTTCCTAGCCCACTGGCCTGCTCCTGATTCAGTTATCCCGACTTAATTGATAGACCAAGGATTAATCAAAACTCTCTCCCACCTCCCACGATAGACACCTGGCACCAGCCACAATGGCCGGTGGTCAGACTCACCCTGCTGTACCTGGGAACAACCTGCCCTTTACCTAACCCATTGTCCTGAATCACAACCTGAAACCCTGGAGGAATGTGCCTGGAAGAACAAGAGACTAACCCCTCCCCTATCTCCTCACAAACCCCGGCTTTTTCTTTTAAAAATCTCACGCTTGTCTTCCCCCTCAGTGCTGAAGTCAACCCTGACTTAGCCTGCCTCTCAGTGCAGCACTGAATAAAGGTACTTGGATCAGATCACCCAGTTCCTCCTGCATCTATTTCTTTCACATTTCTACCAGAAATCATCAGGGATCTGGATCTTTGAGCATTAGCTTACCTGTGTCTCCAGATATGAGACACTTTCCAAAAAAATACACCCTTCCTTTCTTTGCTGCAAGTTCCTGTTCCTGTCTTATTGGGCTTTGATGCACTCAGGCAAATGGACCACGTCAGTCTAGTGGGGTAACTGTGTCACTGAAGTCAGGCTCCTACAGAAATGTTTACATTTCAAAGAGTTGGTTCTCAAGTCCTTAAGAAAGACCAGCCTTGTCATAAAAGTAACAACAGACCTGTATAGTTTTCAATGTATATATACATTTCATGGAAAGTACTTACTTAAAATTATAAGTTTTCTAAAGTAAAAGCTCTAAGGGTGAGGGGGCTCTTTTCTTACTTTCAATAGGAATAATTAATCCTTTTCTTTTTAGTTTTCATGTGTTTACAATATTTAACAGGCTTTGCTAATAGATAAGATGTAGGAAGTGAGAGAAGGGAGGCAGTAAAGTTTTAAGACTGATCACTGAAAGAAAAGATTTAATTATGTTGAGAAAACAAGGAGATACAAGGAAGAAGAGGCAAATTCAAGAATTGAGATTTTGGTGTATTAAGTACGAGATGATTTTATACATCTTAGTTGTTATGCTAAGCAGAAATATGGTTATATAAGTTTGAAATTCAAAGGAGAGGTCTGGATTAGAGCTATAATTCTGGAGTCTTCACTGTACAGACAGCATTTAAAGAAAGGCATGGGACTCAAGCCAATCAACCGCTTTATCTGTATTCATTAGAGATTTAAAAAGAACAGATTCCAAGTCTAAGACCTGAAGTGTAGCAAAGAAAATGATTAGGGAGATAAAGAGGAATCAGTAAAGGAGATTGCGAAGAAGTGGTCCATGAAATAAAACAGAGAAAGCCACATGAACCTGTGTGTTCTGTATAGAAAATGAAGGAAATATTGTCAGGAGCAGATTGATTATCTGTGTCAAACACTGATGAAGTCAAGCCAGATGAAGACTGGGAACTAACCATGGGATTCATCAGTGTGGAAGGCATTGGTGACATCCCAAACCACAAATTCCATGGAGTCCTGGGGGTGAAAGCCCAGCTGTTGTAAGCTGAAGAAACGAAGGGTGGAAAAATCTAAGACAGTGACATAGGAGCACAGATGTGGAACTGTAGTTAAATGGAAAATAGAGTAAAATAAATCCATTGTAAGATGAAAGAGATTACAAGATATGTGGATGCTGATGGAAGTGATGCAGTGAAGAGGAGAAGCTATCGGAAACACCCACCTGAGAGAAAGGATCTGCTGGACAACGTCCTTGGCTGGACCAGAGGGCCCACATGGAGGAACTGGTCTTACAGAAAGTCATGGTAAGGAAGGACAGGCCACATCAGCTGGTAGAGGGGCAAAGAAAGTTTGCTTTTCTTTTCTAGGTTCTTTGGCTGGTCTAATAATTGAATCAACATAAGACAGATAAACAGGGGAAAAAACAGATTTAACTTTGTACATACAGATTCCCCAACATATGAGACTCAAGGTCAAGTCTAGCAATTGAGGCTTATAGCATCCTTAGCTATAGAATTAGATAGAGGCTAGGGGATTAAAAAGTGGGAGGTAGGTAATTCACAATGGGTAAGAAAGCAGATGTTTGATAATTAGAAGTTTGTCCAGCCACGCAGATAGGCCTTTCAGATAGAAAGTTATCACTGTAATATCTCATTCTGGTACAGGCTCCTACCTAAATTCATTCAGGTGGGTAAGGGGAAGTAAAAATTTTTCTTGAGTTGGCTGGGTCTTGACTGCCTTCAGCTCACAGTAACCCATAGGCCAGAGTGACACACTTTGGAGTGGCATGTTCTGCCCTCCTTCACTGGGTATTTGGTAACTATGATGTTAGGAGCTTAGAATAACATCTTCTGGTTATCCTATATTCTCAGAAGGGTTGGAGGATTATCAAAATGGTGGAGAAGGTGTGACCAGTTTAAAAATAGAGCAGAAGCTGTATCATTGTTTATGAGAAGGAAAGAGTATGGAACCAGCACTATACAGTATGCTGGCTGGGCAGCCTTATGAGTCCTTTGAGGACATTGCCCTTGAATTTAAAGTACAATTAATCAACATGGCCATGTGTGTGTGTATTTTCAGCTCAGAAGTTGTAGGTACAAACTATAGATTGAGTTTTGCCAAGCAATTGTGGCAAAGTGAAGCAAGACAAGAGAGTTGAGATATGTAAGGGAGTAATGATAGTCATTGACCATGAATTTCAACTGGCTAAGGAGGGAAGTGAAGAGGTGATAAAATCAATGGATTGTAGTTATTGATGACTATGCCAACAGAGGATGAAAAATCTATAGTAACACAGCTGTAGACTCTTGAGAACACTTTAATAAAGAACACTGCAGGATAAACCACATAACCAATATACACCGCAGGCACATTGGGCACTGTAGATAACCAAGAAATTATTGTGTTGAAACAGTTAACAGTTAAATTTTTGTAAATTTCAAAAAAAAATCACAAAATGTAAAATTCTATACTTATTACAGTTTAACAGTTTATACTTCATTGTTTGTAATTGAATAATGTATTCTGTACCCATTAAAAGGTTAATATGAGGGAGAAACTTGTACCTGTTAATTGAGACTTAGCCATAACAATATTGTATTATTCAAAATATATATGAGGTTTGCCTAGAACAAGTCCAGCCTCTGTTAACATAATGAGAACAGTTTGCATACCTGGCAGCCAAGGAGAGTGGACAGGAATGCACATGCATGAACAATGATGACTTCACTGTACTAGTCAGTGGAGGTGGTAGACACTGTTGAGTGAACATGTGTACTGTGTGGCCACTGCATTCAAAATGACTGAGTAGAGCAATGAATCTGCATCAGATTTTGCATTAAGCTTGAACATGCCTCTGCTGAAACTACATGGACGATTCAGAAGGCCATAGCTATGGGCAACTGGTGATGGGCAGCTTCATCACAATGCACCCACTCATGCACCACATCTTGTTTAGAGACTTTGGTGAAACATCAAATCACCCAGGTGTCTCAGCCCCTTTACAGCCTACATTTAGAACCCTGCAAGTTCTGGCTTTTCTCAAAACTAAAATCACCTTTGAAAAGGGAGAGATTTTAGACCATCAGGAAAATACTATAGGTAGGTGATGGCAATTGGAAGAGCTGTGTGAAGTCCCAAGGTGTTTATTTTGAAGAGGACTGAGGTATCATTGTCCTATGTTCAATGTTTCTTGTATCCTGTGTCTTCTTCAATAAATATCTCTATTTTTCATATGACTTGACTGGATACTTTCTGGACAGACCCCACTGTATATGAATAATTTGGAAAGTGTTTCATGATTATCTGATTTATATTTATGTCAATATTATTTTCTGAATGAATAGGAGCAAAATCCTTTAAACTTTATAACCAAAAATACATTCCTGGATTTTTTAATCCACCTTTAGGAAGGCCTATTTGCCAAATTTTCTATAGTAACAATCTGTTAGTAACAAGACACCCTTCTCTCATGTTAAATGAAGATAGTAGGAAACATTCCTCTTTGAAACTAAAGCTCTGGCATGTCTACCAATGGAATAAAAATATATTGGAAGATTCATACTACCTAGAATACATGTTTGGGTTTGTAGATCTGAAGTGAAAGAGTTGACTTAAAATAGTGGAGATAAGCTAGTTTAAAAGTTTTTCTAAATAATGGCATATTTCTATAAACATTTGGCAAACATGTCTCAGGGAGGTATTGGTATTCTTGCTTAAATATGATAAGCCTGTGAATTAAAGATTACATGGACTTTGACTTTGTCTTAGATGTTGACCTTTTGTTACAAAAGGAAAATAAATATTTTTCTGAAGATAATTAAATTGAATACCCAATTATTTCATTGTTTTCTGTGGAATGGATTATTAGATAGACCAGCAGCAATCAATGTAGTGAAACTCTTAAGAAAGTAATCTTAAGTCTATAGTTTTCAACAACAATGACAACAACTCTTGAATATGGTGTCAGACTGCTGAGTGGTATCAGAGGGAGATAAGGAACCGATTCGTCTTGGTATCTGAGTATTGGCCAGAGAGAAAACTGAAGGGACATTTGGGAAGCCAGGCTGGGAGATGTCCTTCAAAATTATGAAGGAAACTACAGATAAATCTATTTGAGGGCTTTGCCCTCAGGAGTAGATTTTACTGAGTATAAAGCAGGAAGCTTCATAACTGTAATCTTTCTACCTTACTGTGACTTTCAAGCATAGATAGAATGTAAGATTAAAGTTCCCCAGTACCTGTTTATTTTACTGTAATAAAATAAAATATACTTGAGTGTTCAGATAAATGTCAGAAAAAATAATTTATAGGGAGTTAAAGTGTCATAAGTTGGCCTAAAAATGTCTTCTCTACAAAATTAAATTAATTTTTTTTTCTTACAAACAAACATTTAATGTCAGTCCAATATGTGTAGTAAGGCTAGGTACTAGAGCCCAATAATAGAATTCTGAAATTTGGCATCTTAACTTCATTGAAAATACACATTTGTATATATGTATTAGCTAAGGAGAATTTCTTAACCATGGGAGGTAAAAAGGAATGTGTTAAACACTAGCAAAGTGTTTGTAGAAACAGGTGTCTATTTGATGACTTTAGGCGCTGATAGTTCCCATATTTAAATCCACGGTCCAAGCATTGCCACTGACATCAAAACAGTTTACGTGGCATTTCCACTTGAATTTCTAATTGGGATCACAACCTCAATGTACCCAAAATAAGTTATGATTTCATCTTCCACAACATGTTATTCTTCCTCACCTTTCTATTTCAGTACATGGTCCTAAGTGCTTGTTTCCACTCTTCCCTTACTTTCCACAACCGAGTTAACCATGACATCCTCTCACATTTATCTCTCATTTATGCAAGCATCTCCTCCCTACTGCTTTCATGTGATCAAAGATGCCATCTCTTCTTGGACTATTGCAGAATTGCCTCCACTGATCATTTATTTTCCACTTGGCCTTCACCCTTCAACATTTCCAATTCCATAGAGCAGCCTGACTGATAATTTTTTTCTGAATTGGTCATTTTTTCCTATTAATTTTTTTTCTCTCTTTCAATCTCTTCGCTGAGCACCAGTTTTCAACTATAGTACCAGATTTTCTTTCCCAGTATTTGTTAAAAAAAATACTCCTAGAGTTTATTTTTTTACTATAACTTATTGTGGATTGAGTTAATAGCATCTTAAAACATGCACAATGCGTATTAAAGTTAACTTCTGCATTCAGCATCAACTCCCTTCCTCTGGAACCACAACCTCTGGACTGGCTAAGTTTGGATTTTTTGCTTTCTTTTTTGAATCTCCATTTTTTTTCTGTGAGTCTGCTGACTTTTCATATATGCTTATGTTTGCAAATTATAATCTGTAGCAGTAGTTTTCCGATACGTTGTGTTTCATAATCATGTCCTGAGATTTCTGTTCTAAAAGTTCACTAAACACAACTAGCATGTCCTGGATCAGAATCAGAAACCCCAGAGAAGCCTGTGTGTGAAACAGTACATTTTGAGAAAATTTCCACGGGGATTGTTATGCATAGCTCTGATTAAGAAAAAGTAGGTTATATTGACATAGTGATAGCTTCTTTGGACTCTCTCACCAATTGTGTAGATCACTATTTCATTGATTTCCTTTATTTCTTTTTAATTTTTATTGAATTTGTTGGGGAGACATTGGTTAATACAATTAATTATATAGCTATCAGGTGTGCAGTTCCATATGCATCATCTATATTTTTTATTGTATGTTCGCCATCCCAAGTCAAGATTCATTCTATCACCATCTACCCCCTTCCATTATCTTCTCCCTCCTCCCCACCCACCCCTCTCTCTGGTAATCATCATACTGGTCTATGTCTATGAGTTTTGTTTTATTTTCCCTTGCTTAATCCCTTTTCCCTAGTGGGCTTCATCATGACCATCTCATAATCTGAGAGAGTGGCAGTGAGGCTTGTTTGGTACTAAAGTTCAATTCACTTAATGTCCTTAACAAGTAGAACTAGGGATACAATGTTGCAGCCATGCCCTCTGGTAGCCAGGTTCTGAGGAATTTTCTAAAGTAATTTGGTTTTCTCTCTGCTGATTACACCCCTTTCCCTCAAACCTGCTGGTGCCTGTAGCCTCTGTTACTGTTTCTTGGTGATTGCATTCAGCAAGAGCTGCAGTTATAAAGTGACAAGCAAGATTATACTAAAAGCTGATCACCTTACTGGCTTACCATTGAAGAATATTTTGTGTGTGTTTTTTTTTGAAGCAGCAAGTTCACTTGGTCTAACTCAGCCTATAAAATGCACCGTCCCCTGTGGTAGGCAGAACCTCAAATTCCAGTGCTATTTTAGTCTTCATTTCAGTCTTAGGTAGGTGCCTGTTCCTGTACCTCACATGCATGGTGTGGTAGGCAGAATAATGGCCTCCCATTGATATTCATGTCCATAGCCCTGGAACCTATGGATGTGACACCTCACATTAAAAGAGAGAGAGATTTAAATATGTGATTAGGCAGGGAGAGAGATGGTGGCCTTGTAGGAGGAGTGGTGATCCCCTTCTCCAGTGCACAGGGGAGAATTTGGCTGATCTGAGGAGAAACAGAGCAGGAGACCACCGATATCACAACATTTATGAAAATAGGACATCAAAAGTTATCCAGACATTGAATAAATAGATGGTAAGAGGACGGCTTCAGCATCATAAGGGACCTGTGATAGGCACGGAGAGCAGGCCAGTGCTCCTGGGTCTGTCTCGGGGCACCCGGGAGAGCGAAGTCCCCACTCCCTCCCCAGACAACAAGGATTGAGAAGCAGAAGCACAGGAGTCGTGGGCACCCACAAACTTCCCAGGGAACAGTGAGTACACCAGTCTGCCAGACCAAAGGAGGCCTTGCTGTGGGCGCCCACACCCCCAACCCAGGGAGTGTGTGGTTTTGGGGAAAACTGAGACCCCACGGCTCTGAACAAGGGAAGGGCTTCCGGAGTTGGGGTCATTTGAAGCGGGCGCGCACCCTGCCGGGATACCTGACTCTCAAACGGTGAACCCAGAAAAGACACAGAGCTTCACGGGTTCGTGGGGCCCACAGCAAGGGCAAAGGGAAGTGCGTGACCCCTCCCAAACCCCAGAGGGTACATCGCAAAACCGGAGGAGAGACAGTGCTTCCTGCAAACGTAGAGCCCACAGAGGGGAAATGCACAACTCCTCACAGTCCCAGTCCTTGCACCGTGAACCCTTGAATCCGGAAGAGAAGCGGGTGCTTTGCTGAATGTAGAGCCTGTGGTGGTGAAGTTGGGGGAGGGACGAAACCCCTTGCCATCTCCGGAGCTTGCACCCTGAGCCCAGATGGAGACAGCGATCATTTCTGAGAAAAGCTGGTGGTCAGCCCTGCGTCTGACTGAGTTCTATCTTAGAAGAGTGAAAGGCATTCTAACCGCTCCTCAGCCTGCTTGAGCTGGCAGGAGCAGAAAGACAGGTTTGGCTAGTCAGAAACCAATAAGAGTTTTTTGTTTGTTTGTTTGTTTGTTTTATTTTGTTTGTTTTTTTGTTTGTTTGTATTGGTTTTTTCTTCTTTTTCTCTGTGTGTGTTTTCTTCTTCTTTTTTCTTTCTTTCTTTTTTTTTCTTTTCCCCCCCTTATCCTGCTGTTGTTGTTTGATTGATTGATTTTATCTTGTTTTTCTTTATTAAACAACTTTTTATTTTTTTAACTCTTATTATTTTGATATCTCTCAATTCCTTATGATTCTCTTCCATCCATCCTAGTGCTATTACTTCCACTCCAAATCTATCTCCCCTGCAATCCATCTTCTGTTTTTCTGTTGTTGTTGTTTGCTTGTTTTTGTTTTTCTTTTTGCCTGCAAATTACTGCAAATTTATATTGTTTTTTTCTCTCTTTTCTGACATTTTTTATTTCAACAGTATTTTTTTTTCTTTCTGCATAATCTTTGCTTGGCTGGTTATACTGCCATTTGATAGGTTCCCCCTATTATCTCATTCACAGTGTGTGGATAATTTATTGTCCTTCACATGGGTCCCATTGGTACACCACTCAAGATTCTATGCTCCTTATTCTTTTTGTCTAGATCTCATGGAACCTGCCACAAGATTGTTACTTCAATATTACTATAAATAAGACTTATTCCACACACTTGTAAATACAACTTAACACCCCTCACAGATCTTGGCTTACTTTGCAATTTCCTGAACTCTATTAATGTAGGGGTTATCTCTATTCTTTTACACACTACTCCTATTTACTATTCTTTATTCCCACCTTACCTCAGAATCTGACCTCCCACAGCCTCATAGCTTTCTAGATCCAACTAACAACACTTTCCTCTCCACTAAGAGTCTTATCTTCTTTCCATACTTTCTAAAACGTGGATAGTGGGGTGGAAGATCACAGTTTACACTATCTATAGCCAAAGGATCACCTATCTCTTCTCTACTGGCTGCTACTGTAAATATCATAGAATACACGTTTGTTGTCTTAACCCATTTTGCCTTATTCCTCCAACTGATCAGAAAAAAGAGTAGGGGGAAGCTGTGAACACCAGGATACCCAAAAGAGACTACACCACTGAATCTCACAGGTATTCTACCACAGAAGTCCACACCATAAACACAAGGAACCAGAACAGATCAAGTTAAGAAACAGAGGTTAACAAGAAGAGTCTCAGGAACAATGAGAAGACAAAAAAACAATCTGCAAATGAAGGGAAAGGAGGAAGCCTCAG
>PVIA01017805.1:0-14578 GCA_004024845.1 Tonatia bakeri
AAAAGCTAGGGGGAGGGTGGTAATGGGAGGGAGGGAGGGGGGGTGGGAGGGCTTGATTGGGAGTAAAGGGGAGAAAACTGTACTTGAACATTCATTTAAATAAAAAAATATTTGAAAAAACAAGAAAAAAAAATTGGGTTATTTGTCTTCCTGGTGTTGAACTGTAGAAGGTCTTCATGTATTTTGGAAATTAGCCCCTTATCAGATGAATCATTGGCAAATATGTTCTCCTACACAGTGGGCTTCCTTTTCATTTTGTTGATGGTCTCTTTTTACCATACAGTCTTCTTAGTTTGATATTGTCTTATTTATTTATTTATTTATTTATTTATTCATTCATTCATTCATTCATTCATTCATTCATTCATTCATTTGCCCTAGGAGATATAGCAACAAAAATATGCTAGTGCACTGCTGGTGGGAATGCAGACTGTTGTGGCCACTATGGAAAACATTATGGAATTTCCTCAAAAAACTAAATATGGAATGCCTTTTGACCCAGTGATCCCACTTCTGGGAATATGTCCTAAGAAACCCGAAACACCAATCAGAAAAAGTGTATGCACCCCTATGTTCACAGCAGCATTATTTACAATAGCCAAGATCTGAAAACAGCCCATGAGTAGATGAGCAGATCAAAAAGCTGTGGTAAATTTACACAGTGGAATACCATGCAGCTATAAAAAGGGAACTCTTAACCTTTGTGACAGCATGGATAGACCAGGAGATTATTATGCTAAGCAAAATAAGCCAGTCATAGAAAGACAAATACCATATGATCTCACTTATATGTTGGCTCTAATGAACAAAATAAACTGAAGAACTAGAAAAACCAGAGGCATGGATACATGGACCAGACTGACAGGTCTCAGAGGGGAGTGTTGTGCAGGTAACTTGAAGAGATTGGCCAAAGAACGTGTATGCATATGTGCATATCCCATGGACACAGAAAACAATATGATGAAAGCTGGGGGTTTGGGGCTGGGTGGAGAAGGGGAGAGTAGGAATGGGGAACATTGTAATAGTGTCAACAACAACAACAACAACAACAACAACAAAAAGAAGTAGATAAGGAGATGTTCCTTCTTGTTCTGGAGTGAGGGCTAGCCTTAGACAAACCTTTGCAATGTTTGAAGTTTCTCTTTGGTATTCTCTCTTTTTCAGATCCCTCCCATAATTTCGTGCCTCATTCCTTCAGCATCCTGTATCTTTATACTACTCTCTACAGGTTGGGTCAGTGGGATGGGGAGAAACAAATAGATCTTCTATCCAAACTTAAAGTTTCTATATTCCAGAGTTCTGTTTACTCCTCTCTTAAATTTCAAAATTTCACCCACACTTCCCTAACTTTTCCACCCTCAGGGTGGCAGAGCTCCATGAAAAAAAAAAAAAAGTTTTGGATGAAAGCAATGTGATTTAATGCATTCAGAAATGTAAGTGAGGAATTGCTTCTGAGCCTTCCTAGAAGGAATTATAACAGGATGCTTTGTTAAACCATATGGCTTTTCATTTGGTGGGTTTTTTGACTACACGACAAAATGAAGTGAAAACTTCAATGGAGCAGTGTGGGAAAAGATATATTTGGTTAAAGGTATAACCAATGGCAATTCTACCTGGGAGTGGGTTCCAGTCAACTCCCTTAAACTTTTAATAGCTTCTTTTTCCTCCATTCTCCACTTAAGTTATAGATTCCCCCAGAGCAGTCACATTTTTAAAATAACAATGGCAGGGGAGATCCTCTAGTGGGGTGACAAGGGGCTAGGTAAACTCCACTCAGAGTTTTTGCTTATATCAGTCTAAATCAGGGTCCTTTGTAAACAGTGTATAAAAATTATGGACTGCTGTAGAATCTTGGGGACAATGGGTAACAAGATTGGAAGTCTCAGGCTAGTTGAATGTCTTGGGAGGTCTTCTAGAGTTGGGGTAGAAGAGTTGCTATAGTTACAAGGATTATTTTCTTCAAGAGGAGCAGCTAGCTCCTTCTCCATGGTGCTCCTGGAATCTTTCACATCAGCATTGACAACTCTTCCCCAGTCAAAAAGTTCCCATACTCTGTGTATACCGAGAGGGAAAGCAGAAGAGTATGTGTGGTATCAGGGTAGGGGTGGGTTTAATTGTGATTTCATAAAGTACTTTACATATTAACACAGTAAAGCCATCCTCGTGCTCAAATTTGTGACAGAAGAGTCTAATCAGAGTCTTGCATCTCAAAGTCACAATGGAAGACCATACAACCTCACTTATAACTGGAATCTAATGAACAAAATAAACCAATGAGAAAAATAAAACCAGAGACATGGAAACATGGAACAGACTGCAGCTGCTGGGGTGGGGAATGGTGGAAGGAAGGGGAAGGGATTAGTCAAAGAACATGTATGAATGACTCATGGATATGGACAATGGAGAGGGGATTGACTGTGGGTGAGAGGAGTGGGCTGGGTGGAGGGGGCAAAAAGGAAAACATTGGGACAACTGTAATAGAATAAACAATAAAAAGTCCCAGCTCTCTATTGCAGAGGATGAAAGGCCTGCTACTTGGGAAGGATGGATGCAGTCTGTGACAGAGGATCAAGTCACTGCCAATTAGTCACCTAAATCTACAGTTTACTTAGGAATGGAGATCATGCCATTTCAGTTTAATGAGGACAGAGTTTAACCTAACCCTACCCTCTATGTCCTCAGGAATCTTGCCCATTTGTATGAGAAGAGCAGTTATGTAGAATTGTGCATGTAGCACTGAACTGGGTGTCAAAAGAACCTAGTTTCTCATTATAGGTTTACCATTGATTAATAAAAATACTAGTAACCATAAGTAATCTTTAACACTTTAGAGCGTGCATTATCTTTCCACCTACAAACATGATCTCTTCAGAGTTACTGGGGTCCTCATAGAAGTCACTTCTCTTTTCTGGACTTCAGTTTCCTTTTTAAAGGAGATGAATAGATGGATTTGGTTATTCTAAGGGGACTTTTAAACCTAATACTGTAAAATCATTAAGATTACATTATCTGAATGTGATTGTGTCAGGGCATATGTGAAAGTAAAAAAATGTAAATGGTAATGAGAAAAATATAATAAAGATTAAATTAAAAAGTTGTACTATACGGCCCAGGATCTGCATAATTATATAATCTAGTGACAACTATAATTGAACAACAATAAAAAATAAATCCTTGGTAAAATGTTAAAGACTTTTGCATTTTAACAGAACTCCAGAAAATGAACATGACAACTATGCACAGACCAATTAATTTGGATTGTTTATGTAGACTGAGAAAGCTGAGGCAGGGTTTGCTTGCATGAGGAGAGTGGATAATTTAGGGAAGGCAATCTACTCAGTTTCTCAAGTCAAAATATATAGCCATCTTATTTTTTTGTTTCTATACAAAGACCACCTTTGAATAACTGTATATATATATATAGGCAGGCATCACTCACTCACTCATTCATTCATTTTTCTTTTTTATTGAATTTATTAGCATGACAATGGTTAACCAAAGTATGCAGGTTTCAGGTGCAAAATTCCACAGAACATTATGTTTACAGTGTATTGCGTGTTCACCATCCCAAGTAAGATTTCACTCATTATATATGTACTGAACTTCCACTGTGAACAAGTATTGTGCATACACCAGGGATAGAGAGATGACTCAGATATAGATGCTACCTCAAGAAACTTAAAAGTTAGTCCCACCCTTACTTCTTATTACTAGAGCAACAAAAATCAGGGTTTTATTAAGAGTTGAGAAATGGAATTATAGACTAGTTACTCTGACAAGTTCCTAAGGTAACGTCAACCCATCAGCCTACTCGCTTTGCTTTAGGTACTTATCAAAAAGACTGCATTTAGCTCAGCTTTTCTGAATGTCAACTAAATATTCAGAAAAGACAAAAAAAAGCAAAGCTAAGATGGGAACATAAATCACATATAGTAGGATCTTTATTATTATAGGCTTCATGTTTCCCTAAATATACAATAACTTTATGTGGACAAAACCTGACCAACATCCAAAGCTATAAAGAACATGTTAGTTCTAAATGGCAGCACTTTAAAATGTTTATATGTATGTGTATATATATGTATATATATATATATATGTGTGTGTGTGTGTATATATATGTATATTCAGAATCTTTCTTAACTAAATAACTCAATAATTGTGTTTCATCCTATCTGAAAATAAGGAAGAAAGAATATCGCTAATTCCTTTCATTTGTCTAGTTCTTTATAGTACCCAAAGGCCTTTCACATTACTTTTCCATGGAATTTTTATGATAGCCCTGTTGATGTAGGTAGGGCAGAGGTTGTTTTCAGTATTTTGGAGAGGAGTGAACTGAGGTTCAGAGAAGTTATGTGACTCATTCAGGGTAAGTACATTATTTTTTCTGTGTCCTAGGGTAAACAACAATCTTGGTTTACCTGGAACTGAGGGTATTTCCAGAACTGAGGACTTTCAGTTTTAAAAAACCAGAATAGGTCAGGGGAAACTGATATGAATTGGTCACCCGACTACTCTTCACCAAATAGACTGGAATTCAGATATGAACTCTGATCTTCTACTTGTAAGTAATTTAATCTTAGGTGAGTTGTTCAACTTGTCCCAGCAAAATCTCTTGTTTTTTTATTATATAATAAAATTAGGATAATATAACCTTCCCTATAATATTATAATTTAATGAGATGGTGGTTGTGAAGACAGAGAACATGGGACCTGACTTGAAGTAGGTACTCAATAAATATTAATTCTGTTTCTCTCACCTCTGGACTCCTAGTCTTCACTCTGTATTGTGCTATCTTAAGCAAGCCTGCTTACCCTGAGCTTTATTTCACAGCACCTAAAAATACCATTGAGTTTTCTTCTGTTTATTAGAGCCCTTTGTGAAAAAAATCTCTTATGTTTACAAGCACACTAATAAATATTCTAAACATGTCCACTGTTGCCTTACAGAGTCCCAGGGACAAATAAGTGGTCTGTAAACAAGTGAGAATGAGCTGAGCCAAAGAGTGTTGGAATACAATGAGAAATTATGCCCTTTCTCCATTATTTCCCAATAGGAACCAGCCTGAAACTCAAGCTTGCCCCCATTTTTTATTATTTCTCTGGCCTGGGTTCTGGAGGTCTGAGGTCTTTTTTTTTTTTTCTCCCTCAAGTCCTCTTTCATTCCCTGCATAGTTCTCTCTCTTCAACCCTACCCAATCCAGGCTTCAAGAGCTAAGTCAAGTTCTGCCTTTCCAAGGAAGTTTAATACACACTTCAGTATTGCTTGTATTTAGCCCCACTCAATAAGCCATGAAGCATGTCATCGGAATTCTAGTGAAATTTTCTAATAGTTACCCTTTGTTAGTGTTGTCTTCCAATGTAACTATTGTAACCAGGTATAATTCTTATTCTTTATGTCCTCCTCAACATCTGACATCAGAAATATTTGAGAGCAGAGATCTACTTGTGGATGGATTGACTAAGACTTATTTGTGCCACCTCATAAATCTCTTTCCTAGGCCTAGCCCTGAGGTATTATAGTTATGCTTTGTGTATTTTACCTGCTTAGGAGCCCAGTATGGAATGAATTGGTATCTTTTACTTATGCCATTGCCCAGATTTAGTCTTCCGAGTTCTGAGGTTGTTTTCAGGACATGATCAATGCATATGCTGTGTATAGCCTGAGTAGTTCTCAAAGGTCTCCTAATGCTTTCAAACTTGTCTTTTATTCTATAAATCCCCCATGCCTTTACCAGTGGCAGGAAAGTTTAGAACAAGCACACAAGCATATTTTTGGGTGCGGGGAACTTGGTAACAACCTTATGTGGGAGACATATATGAAGAACCATATGCTATAGATAAAAATAATGGTTTTAAGAGAGATATGGAGAGAGGGAGGGGGGAGGGAGGAGAGAGAGAGAGAGAGAGAGAGAGAACTTCCAGTTTTCTAGTTTCTGGAAGATTAATAGAAGCAGAATTAGATAATTTATGTAGAGGGGGGATGACAGAGCTATGTCATTAGTAATAACAGAACTCAGGACTGCAGAAACAAGGAGCTGAGGAGGTAGAAATGAGATGTGAGGCAGAAAGAACAGCCTAAGTAAAGGCATGTAGGATTGAAATTTGGAGAATGTATGGAACTTAATGAATACTTCAGTTTGGAACAGGTAGTCTACAAGATAAAATAGAACAGTGGAAAAGAAGATTGAAAAGTGTTTAGGTAAAAAACATACATGCATATATGCAGAGCCCATGGACACATACAACAATGTGGTTAAGGCCAGGGTATGGCAGAGGCTGGGTGGAGGAGGGAAAAGAGGAGAAAAATGGGGGACATCTGTAATAGTGTCAACAATAAAAATAAGTGTTTTGGGACCTCATTGTGAAGGCCTTTGATTTCCAGGCTAATGTTAATGGGCATAGAGGGCCACTGAATGCTTTCAGCAGGGCAGTGTTTGGAAAGAATATTTTCATTAGGCCAGATTAAAATAAGCATGATTAGATGGGCATATAATACAGTGCACAGAAGATGTTTTGTTGGGTTTTACCTTGGAAACCTGTGTGGGTTTGTGAACCAATGTCACCCAATAAATTCAATTAAAAAAATGAAATAAGCCTGATTAGACACTGAGTCTGACCTTTATAAAAAGGAAAGGATTAGTATATACATAAACTATAATCTCAACCGATCATTGCCTCTGGGTGTGGTCTAATGAAAATCCTGCCATAGGAGAAACATTGGCAATATATTCCCACACCTATCCAAACATATCATGATATTTATTCCCATAAAGTTGTTGACATATAAATGCATATTTATTGTGTTTTTTTGTCTAGGGTTCAGTGGCAGGAGATGACTCAGGTGGAAAAATAAGATTTAGGAAATGGAGGAGAAGAGCAATAATCAACTAGCAATCAGAAAATTTAGAACCACCCCCCACCCCTGCCCACAAGAACAAGTAGACTTCTTTTCAAACAGTGAGCTTTTGACATGTCCTCCCAAGTATTCCTCCAGGGATTGCCCACACTGGTGCAGATCCGAGAAGGGTAATTAACACACCTGCATTTCACTTAGAAAATGTGCCAAGTGTTTCTTACTGCCTGAGCCATACAGTTCTAACTGAGTCTTCTTGGACTGGCTTGTGATTATCTTTGACATATGCAATGAATTACTATACAGAGAAACATTATAAATAGTGTCTTTTTATACAAATTTCCAGTTGAATAACCTTTTTTTCTGGGCATGCACAACCAGTGTTCAATTAGCACCAAAAATGAGTGGCTAAAACTCATTATTATAAATTAGAAGTACCAGTGAGGCCCTTTGATTCTCTGTGTACACCTGCCTCATTGTAACACTCTGGGCACCCAGGCCTAGTCCCTTCTTTTTGATATTTGACTATTTTTTTTTTCTGGGAAGAATGAGGTCATTTGCCATAAGCTTCTTCACTGACTATTCAATAGAAGCATTGTTTTTAAATAATCCTAGCATTTTGTCTTTCACTTCTATAGCTAATCCCCTTCTTCTTCCAGAATAATCTTTGAGCCGCATCTTCAGTCTCATCCCCTATTTGATTCCACCCCTCCCCTCAAAAATACTTCTTGGCCTCTGCCCTCCGTACATGCTCAATTACCCCACATTCTGAAAAGTTTTCACTTGTCTTGTTTCTCTTGCTATCTCCCTTTGTTATTTCATTACCAAAAGCACTCATGTTTCTATTTGCTCACTCCTGAAAATACTTAACTAAGGTCATCTCCTTGCTGTCCATATAATAATCATCATTAATGTTTACTGAATGCTTTATGTACTTTAACTCATTTAATTTTCATAACAACTCAGTGGGGTGGTTACTACTTATCATTACTTTCCCAGTTTTACAATTAAGAAAATTGTTATGAACAAGTCAAGAAGCTTGTCCAAGTGACAACAGAGAGTAAATGGTGGAGCCTGGTTTTAAACCTGTGTTGTCTGGCTTCAGCATTGATGCTGTTCACCACTATGTTATAGTGTCTCTCAATAACACTTTTGGGTATCAGTGACTTTTTAGTACAATTGAAAAGTGTTTATTTAATGTTTTTGCACTTGTTCTCAAAGTTATTGAAATCAATTTCTAACTTGGTTCCTATGACTAAACAATATCTTGGGTTTCCTTTTCCTACCATTATTGTTTTGTTCTTGATCTTTTCTGTTGGTTCCTCTTGTTTCTATTTCTCTACCTTCAGTTTTAAACCCTGTTTCCCATTTAATAATTGTGACCTTTGAATGGCACATTTACTTTCACAGTTGGATTATCATACATGTGGACAAATCTGAAATTGCTTTCTTTTGACTCCCATAGACTCGGTAAGCTTCATTGTTGCAAAGAATGTTAACAGTCATTTGTAACCAACTGCTGTGAACTAGAGAGATACTGCTATTATCATAGGTAAACATTTCAGAGTGGGACTAATCTCTCCCCACGTCTTTAACTGTCTTCTTACTCATTACTTTTCTGGTTTTGGCATAGGTACCTCCATTCACCAAAAATCCAAAACCTTGGGTTGATTTTCTGACTTCATTCTTGAATCCGCCATATATTTAGTTAATCAATGAATAAGCACTTAAATATTTATTGAGTGTCTACTCTATTACAGGTTCTTCTTAACAGTGGGGATGTTAACAGGATACTTGCCTTTTTTTTTGTTAAAGATTTTATTTATTTATTTTTAGAGAGGGAAGGGAGGGTGAAAGAGAGAGAGAGAAACATCAGTGTGCGGTTGCTGGGGGCCATGGCCAGCAACCCAGGCATGTGCCCTGACTGGGAATCGAACCTGCGATGCTTTGGTTCGCAGCCCGTGCCCAGGATACTTGCCTTTTAAAGCTTAAAATATGTTTTACATCTCTTACCTAATTCCTTATTAACACCCTTTTCCAAGCTTCTGTGATTTCAAGGCTGGAAATATTTTATAGCTTCCAAGATGATGGCAATTGCTGCTGCCTTTATGTAGGTTCAAGTGAACAGATGTAAAGTTATTAGGTGTAAGTTACAGGTAAGACAGGCTTTTTGCCAAGTAACATAGATTGATTTTTCAACAGATGTCTATTCTGTTGGAATAATTTTGAAGAAGTTATCATGTTGTCACTGTAAGTATGTAAACACTAACTGGATTCATTCATTCATTTACTCATTCACTCATTCATGTAATAGATATGTATTGTGTGCCTACCATTTCCAAGCTTTGTGTTAGACTCTATGGTTATTTCCATAAATGAAAAACATAGAAAATGTCCTTATATTCATAGAACTTATGTTCTAGTAAAGATGACTCTGTTTTGATTGTAAAGGTGGTAAATATGATTCTAGCACTTGTTGGGAGGCTGGACTAGATAATCCTAAACTTCTGTCTAACTCTAAGAATTTACAATTCTGAAGTCTCCCTGCCTCTGACTACTTATTTTTCTACATTCCTTGCAGTAACACCAGAAAATTTTTCCTAAATAGACACTTCATAATATTACTTCCTGGATCAACTAACTCAAACAGCTTCTTACTGACTGAAAAATATTACACTCAGGCGAAGGCATCAAGGTTCTCAGTGATTTCATCTCACTTTTTTCACTATACCTTATTTCCTTGCTCCCTTTGACAAACTCTCATTTCTAACAAGGTGGACTAGTTTTTACCTGTCAAATGCACCTTGTCATGGCCACAACACAGACCTAGGTCCATTCCTCTTTACTATATTCAATTCATTCTTTCATTTAACAAATATAGTTGATCACTTATGGTGTGCCAGGTCACAAAATTGACAAAAATTATGTCCCTCAATAACATCTATTATTGTAGGGACATGCACATTGCATGGCTTCCTGCATCCACCTTCTGTTTCATAGGAAGGGTATCTCTTTGCCAGAAAGTCCTCAACCTGATATAGGATAATTTGATAGTATTGGACAATTAAGCAGAGGTACACAAAGAGGAATCAAAAGCGATTTAAAATGGGGAGTAACTTTGAACCAAATGTATTTCTTCTACTTTCTGAACCTGTCTGAATATATAGGCAATTTGGAGGGTCAATAAGCTTTCTTTTGTGGTTCATAATCATTAAGCTGCTAAAAATAGGCCAAGAGAAGGTTAGTTTTTAACAAATCAACAGGGCTTCTGTTTTTCTTTGATGATACCTGAGATAGATACTACATGCTTTTTGTTTTCTAACTACCTAGATCATGAGGGAACCATTATGTTGACAGCCTGGGACATTCCTGAAGAAAGTTACAATATTGGTTTTATATTCTGGTTTTAGCAGTCCCTACTTCTTTCTTCTCTGGTTTACTTTCTCTTGCTTGTAAAAGTAACTTTAGACTTGAAGTTAGTCTGAATGTTGACCTCAATTCTTATGTAATGCATTTGACATGAATTACAAGATAATGAAGTAATAAATTCCTCAGGATCCTTGAGGTAGCTGCCTTCCTTGGGCTTCTCACTAGCCTCTGTAATACCTTTATCTCCTCCAGGGCATTGTTAGATTCACTGTATGTTTCTAAATCACCTATGTACTCTGAGAATAAGAATTATTGTACTGAAATGCAGTGTAGTGTATGTACTGAACTATGAACTAACAGACTTGTGTCTTGTCCTAGTGCTGCTGCTAACTGGATATATAAATTGGACAACATATTTCATTTCCTTGGGCCTTAGTTCTCCATCTGTAAAGTAAGGAGCTTGGAGTAGATAATTGTTCAGACTCTGTTCCAACTTGATAGTCCAGGATACTATTGGGATGGATAAGTGATTGAGTTCTCCATGGCTGGGAATCATTGTGTATTAGTTATCCATGGTGCCAAAACCCCCACAAACTGTAGGAATGTTATCTTGCAATTTTTACAATTAAGAGTTTCTTTATTTTTTTGAAGGTATGCTGGCTCTTCTAGATTAGAATTCAGAGTATGGAGTTAATGAGGCTAAGGTCATAAGGGGCATTTACCATATGCGTCAATTAGTTTTGTTTCTTGGCTGCAGCCTTTACCTTAACAGCATTCTCCTTCTTCCTTCCAGCTGTTTAACCAATCTAAGTTTCAAGGTAAGAATCAGCATGAATTTCTATGGCCTAGTACTGCTTATCCTCAAGACTGGGAAACAAGCTCAAGACATATTTGGGCAACAATATCTTTGTGCAAATGAGGGTAGCATAATCAGTAGAGGTCACCATAATTTCTGGAGGTGACTCTCTGTCTTATATCAGCTACATAAAACACATGGCAAAGATAGTCGGCTAAAGACCAGCCACATTTTATGCAAATATGTCTGCTTTGTCAGTTTGAGGTAGTACCTCTGACAACTATGAGCCAAATTATGGCTTGGAAAAGTGCATATGACAGAACTATTTGTAGTGAAAGCCATCTGGGTTTTGTTTCTGGGTTCAAGCTCAAAACTTAACATTCTCAGGAATTTGGGATGGGTCTGCCAGATGTTTGAGACTTTTAAAAAATTGTTTATGCTATTATAGTTGTTCCTGCCTTTCCTCCCCCTTCCCCACCTCCACCCAGCTCCACCCTCTCTCCTCCCTCTGTCAATCCCCATACCTTTGTCCATATCCATGGATCATGTGTAAATGTTCTTCGATTCTTTTTAAATTTTCATATAAAATAGTGAACAGGGATAAGGAATGGAATCTTTGTTACTCTGTGCTATAATGTATTTGGTTAACTAAGAAGGGAAAGTTAGAACATTGTGAGTATTGCATAGTCACCAGTAGGAGTAGAGTACACACCAGTAATCCTCATATGTGACAAGTATGGCTGAATGAGGTCATTAAAGAGTTTCATTGTGGCTGTGGTTTATTTATTAGCCTTAAAAAGTCCCCTGGCCTTCCTACTGTGTACAGCTAAAGCATAATCATAAGTAGTGGTAGCTCAAACAGTTAAGTGTTCCAATAGAGGCTTATCCAAAGCATGGTCAGAGAAAATGAAGAGCGGGGAAAACAAACAAAAGAATAAGAACACCATACAAAGAGTAAATACGAGAGAGAGAGAGAGAGAGAGAGAGAGAGAGAGAGGGAGAGGGAGAGGGAGAGGGAGAGGGAGAGGGAGAGGAGTATTCAGACCAAGGCTGGGCATATCATAGAGGTGGTGCATGTTCAAGCTAAGTCATTAGGATAGATAACCCATAAATCCAAGGAATAAGGAAATTAGAAGTCAAGGAGATCTTGTTTTAAATCTTGATCCTCTCACTTACTGGCTGTGTGACCCTGTGAAAGTCACTTAACCACACTGAGGCTCTGTGTTTTCATCTGTAAAATGAGGATAATAATAGTATTTATCTTACAAATGTTACTTTAGGATTCTAGGCAGTTATTGTTTCAAACCTTTTCCCTCTGTCTCCAAGCAGATGACAATCCACACATACTATACATAAACATTTAATATAGAGGGCACAAAGATTGACTCTTATTTTTTTAATTTTACTAAATTAACTGAGGCAACATTGGTTAATAAGGTCATATAAGTTTCAAGTACACATTCCTATGATACATGATCTGTATATTGCATTGTGTGCCCACCATCCAAAGTTAAACCATCTTTTGTCAACATATAGTTGGCTCCCTGTACCATTTACTAGCCCCCATCCCCATTCCATACTGTTGTCTGTCTGTGTCTATGAGTTTCAGTTTTATATCCATTGTATGAGTGAAGTCATATGGTCCTTAGCTTTTTCTGACTAATTTACTTCACTTAATATAATATTCCCATGGCCCATTATAATATACTGCCAAATGACAGCATGTCATCTTTTCTTGTAGCTGAGTAGTATTCCTTAGTATACATCTGTCCGGTAAATGTCCAACCATTGTTAATATGAGAACAGTTTGCATGGCATTAACGTAACCTGGCAGTCAAAGAGAGTGGACTGGAACGCACATGTGCGAACAATGATGACTTCACTATACTAATCAGTGGGGGCAGTAGAGGCTGTTGAGTGAGCATGTGTACTGTGTGGACGTTGCATCCCAAATGACTCAGCGAGTACAGCAACAAATCTGCATCCAGTTTTGCATTAAGCTTGAACATTTCTCCATGGAAACCATTCAGATGATTCAGAAGTGCACAGTGATGCGCAACTGCTGATTGATAGCTTCATCAGGACAATGCACATGCTTATGCATCTTGTCTCATGCAGAGTTTTTTGGTGAAATATCAAATCACCCAGGTGACTCAGCCCACTACAGCCCAGATGTGGTGCCCTGCGAATTTTGGCTTTTACCAAAACTGAAATCACTTTTGAAAGGGAAAAAATTTCAGACCATCAGTGAGATTCAGGAAAATATGATGGGGCGGCTGATGGTGATTGGGAGATTTGTGTGATGTCCCACAGTGCCTACTTTGAAGGGGATTAAGACATAATTGTCTATGTACAATGTTTTTTGTATCTTGTATCTTGTTCAATAAATGTCTCTGTTTTCCATAGTACATGGCTGGATACCTTCTGGACAGACCTCATATATGTGCCATATCTTCTTTTTCCAGTGCTCTACTGAAGGGCACTTTCATTGTGTTCATGTCTTGTCCACTGTGAATAATGCTGCAATGAACTTATATGCAAATAAATGTATATATGTTTGCTAGTAAATGTTTTCAAGGTTTTTTGGTAGACACACAGAAGGGGAATTGCTGGGTTACATGGTAACTCTATTTTTAATCTTTTGAGGCCCCTCCATATTGTTTTCCATAGTGGCTGTAGCAGTTTATTCCCACTAGCAGCGAAGGAGGGTTCCTTTTACTCCACGATCTCTCCAACACTTATTACCCGTCTTGTTGAAAATAATCATTCTAGGGACTTCCGGCCAAGATGGAGGCATAGGTGGATGCACCGTACCTCCACACACAACCAAGATAGGAACAACAACAATTTAGAAGCAGAATACCATCCAGAACTGACAGAAAATTGATATAAATGGAAGTCGGACAACCAAGAAGTTGAAATAAACCTGTTCATCCAGACCGGTAGGAGGGGCAGGGTCCGGCAGCCAGGCATGGGTCGCAGTGCGGAGAGCAGAGTTGGGACCTGGCACATAAGGGATCTGAGGGTGTGTAAGGCATCTGGGGAGTGCAAGACCGCAGCGGGTGGACCCTGAGTTCACTTGCAGCAGCTGGCAGGCCCCAGCAGAGGGGTGGCAACCGGCAGACCCAGTGAGGTAGCGATTGTAAAGCAAGGCAGTGTGCGCAACTCAGGATCCCAGCACTGGGAAATACAGCCTTGGGACACTGATTGCGGATGCCTGTGGAAGTTGAGGTGCAGGGAGAGACACCCAGCCTCACAGGAGAGGTCCTTGGAGGGTCCCACAGTGTGCACAAGCCCACCCACACGGGAATTGGCACCAGAGGGGCCCAGTTTGCTTGGGGGGAAGCAGCAGAAGGGACTGAGGTCCCACAGAGAACAGAGCAACCGCCATTGTTCCCTCTCGACCCTGCCCCCACATACAACATCACAACCCAGTGTCGGGGTGCCCCGCCCTAGTGAACACCTAAGGCTCCACCCCCTACTGTAACAGGTGTGACAGATGAGAGAGAGAGAGAGAGAGAGAGAGAGAGAGAGAGAGAGAGAGAGAGAGAGAGAGA
>PVIA01017806.1:0-14555 GCA_004024845.1 Tonatia bakeri
GGATTTCAATTCTGTTTGAGCCATCTTTTTTATTTTTTATTTTCCTTTGGTCTGGTTGCAGGTGTTATGTATGGACAGAGGATCCTTAGGTGTTCACCAGGGTGGGGCACCCCAGTCGCTGTGTTGTGATGTTGTATGTGGGGGTGGGGTCTGCGAGGGAACAATGGCCCCTGCTCTGCTTTCTCTAGGACTTCAGTCCCCTTTGCCACCTCCCACAAGCAAATTGGGCCCTTCTGGTGCTGGCTCCCGGGCAGGTGGGCTTGTATAGTTTCTCAGACTCTGTGTGTTTCTCTGAGGAGCCTCCTGTGAGACCGAGAGAATTTCCCGGCCTCAACTCCCACAGGTGTTTTTAGTCGGTGCTCTCAGGCTTTGTTTCTCGGGGGCGCTGGGTCCCTGGGTTGCGCGGTCTGTGTTGCTGCCCGTTTTTGCTTAGTTTGTCTGTACGCAAATGTGTGGCTGTGGCGCACTGGGTCTGCTCGTTGCCTCTCACACCCAGGGTCTGGCACCGGTTCATCAGCTGCCCCTGCACTTCTGGGGTCCACCAACTGCTGTCTGTGCCCTACACGCCCACGTCTGCCAGCCACCGCTCTTTCCTGCCGGGACCCCTCGACCCCTCTCTTTAGGCCTCCGACTCCGCCCCTCCTTACCGTCTGGATGTATGGTAGTCAGACTTCCATTTGGTTCATTTCTCTCTGTTCTGGTTGTTTCTTGTTTCTCAATTTTTGTTGTCCTTAGTTTTGGTTGCACGAGGAGGCACAGTGCGACTACCTAAGCCTCCATCTTGGCTGGAAGTCGTAATGAGGAGTTTTAAGCTGTTTCTACTGTATTTGTATTGTTACTAATGTCTGATGAGCAGAACTACCTCACCCCCACTTCTGTAGATCACAGAAGGAAGGTTCTCTTTCTCTGATGTACTTCAGAGGTTGAAATGTAAAGAAATCACAGCTAGTTGGCTCAAATGTGAGTAGAATTAAACAGACACAATAAAGTCTACACTAAATATTGTTTTTCAGGAGCATACTGGAGAGATGGGATGGGGAAAAAGTGGTGGTGATGGGAAAGAAAACTGCTGAGTCCTCCTCTTCCAAGAGGGAAGGCCTTGGATTAGATAATGTCTCAAAGCATATTATTTAGGGAAGACTTCGGTTCTATCCTGGAGATCTGTTATTTTTAGGGGCCAGTTGATGTCCTCACTATGTCTGAGACAGGGAAGCCAGAACCTTCCTGTGATCACGTTGAACAGATGGAGACTCAGTGCTTATCACAGCAACATCCAGTGTCCCAGCAAATACAAGGAAGAACATCCACAGGAACGAGCTCTGAATTGGCTTTGCTCACAGTGTGAATATCAGACTTTCAATAATGATTTGATGTTTTGCCTGCAGTAGGAGTTAAACTTTCCTTGGAGCTGTAGATGTTCACATCAGAGCAATATACCCACTCTGGGTTTTACGCACTGATTTAAGACTTGTTCCAGAAAACCAAACTGCTTGGCTTTTTGTCCAAATGACACTTGACGGGCACCGACATGTTCTCTGTGTTTCTTTTTCTTTTTCTTTTTTTGTATATCAGGAACATAGAGCTAAAAAATAATTACCCCTGCATCATGAACCAGTCCATAAATCATCTGCCTTTCTATTGTAGGGGAGTATTACTTATTTAACTTATTTTTTATATAGTTGGAAACAGACTGAGTTTGCAGCTTCCAGAATCATGTCCAAAAGTAACAGTGGAGATTTGCCTCACTTAAGAAGCCGCTGTTACCTCCTGGACAAACAAAACAAACAAAACTTGGAAATGGACACACTGCATTGGTCTCAGACCAGAGCCTCTCTGCAGCCTCGGTAGCAAGTCTAGGGCCCGAGAGCTCCATGGTCCTGAGTGCCAAGAGAGGTATAACTCACATCTCACAAAACCTTCTCCTGCAAGTGGTAGAATTTTGGGTCTTACATTTAGTTCTTTAATCCATTTTGAGTTACTTTTTTGGTATGTGGTATAAGATTCCTTTACATGAAAATATTCATTTCTCCCAACCTTCCATGGAAGTCTGTTTTTTCCTCCATTGAGTGGTCTGTGCACCCTTTTTGAAGATCATCTGACCACGTACAAGAAGGTTTATGTTTGGGATCTCTATTTTGTTCCATTGATCGTCACGTGTGTTTTCATACCAAGAGCAGTCTTTCTTAACTTTTGTTTTGTGAAGTGTTTTGAAATCAGGAAGTGCAAGCCTCTATATTTGCTTTTTTTTCTGAAGATTGTTTTGGTTCCTCAGGGTCTCTTAAGATACAATATAAATTGAAAGTAATATTTTATATTTAAAAATGTCACTGAGATTATAATATATTACATTGAATCATTGTGCAGTATAGACAGTTTAACATTATTAAATCTTTCAGTCTGTGGTTTTATTGTTAAGGAGAATGGATTCTCAGAGTAGCAGTTGCTCTGGTTCCCTTCCCCGCAATTTCTTTGTGGTCAACTTTATGCTGGGGTTCACACACCTCTCCCATCCCACTTGGTGACTCCCTGAGGTGAGAACAGGACAGGAGGTTCCAAGGCTTCAGATCCAGGGACTGTGTGAGGAGATTACACAAGCTGGACTCTTTTCTTGTTCCTTCCAGTTTTTTTTTTTTTATCTAGTTTAACCACTGGATAACCTAATGGGTGATTCTATTCTGTAGTCCATCCTCTTTTTTTCTCCCTCCCAACTCTAGCTCATCTGGAAGAATTTTGTCTGATACAAAAAAAAAAAAACCCAACTTATTCAGTAATAATAATAGTATTCAATGAAGAAAACATCTGCTTTAAGAATGTTTGTGAATGTTCATTAAACATATCACTAATTCTCTAGAAATATATGAAAGTTATTTATGAGAAATGTAGTCAAATTATCCATTAAAATTCTAAAGCTTGATCTAAATATTTTATTTTATTTTTTAAAAAGATTTTATTTATCTATTTCTAGAGAGAAAAGGGAGGAAGAGAGAGAGGGGACCATCAATCTGTTGTGTCTCTTACATACCCCAACCAGGAGCAGAACCCACAGCCTAGGCATGTGCCCTGACCAGGAATCGAACTGGCAACCTGTTGCTCTGGGGGACAACACCCAACCAACCAACTGAGCCACATCAGTTATGGAAAAGTATTTTCTTTTCTTTTGGTGTTATTGTAAATAAAACTGTTTTGTTAGTTTTGTTTTGGGTTTGTTCATTGTTGCAAAGAAATGAAAATTATGCCATGTTGATTTGGTTTCCTGCAACATTGCCTTATGTATTGGTTTTAACAGGTGTGAGAGAGAGAGAGAGGGGGAGAGAGAGAGAGAGAGAAAATCATTAGGATTTTCTACACACAAGACTCTGTTGTCTGCTAAAAGAGATAATTTTTCTTCTTCCTTTTGAATTTTGATACCTCTTTTCTTACCTTCTTGTTTAATTTTTCTGGCCAGGACTCCTGGTACTAAGTTGAATAAGTGGGAAAAGCAGCACCTTTGTTTTGCTCACAATCTTAGTAATGTGTAATGTGTTTTGTGATTTTTCATACAGTATTATGTTAGCTGTGGGCTTTCGTGTATGGCCTTTACCATATTGAATAGTTTTCTCCTATTCCCATTGTCCCCATCTTTTGTTAAACCCATAATTACTTTTCTCTAGAGATTTATTTCATCATGGTATTTAATCTTCAGGCCTGGAAATAAGCCATGTTCAGACTGAGAAAACCTTTAGATGAGACTTCTTCTGGTCCCAGGTCATGAAGCCTGCCTGGCTTGGAAAATCTTTATTTTCTAATAAATTATTCAACAAGAGGTTAATGCTTTCCCACTTATGAAGTAAAGAGAACTAAGTAGGAGAACTAAGTAAAGTTCTCTTAGCCCCAGAGTGAAACAGAAGTGGTAAGCCTGCCTTCCCCAATGTACACCAGAATTTTACATAAGGATCTTTTTGAAGATGAAGAACATTCTAGGAAAGGCTAAATGAAAGCTCTTAAGAGGAAAATTCCACTTGTTGATGAGGTTATAAGACATGTGGGCTGGAAAACGGTTCCCTGTGCTGATGCTACAAAGATATCCACAGGACCATGTCAGGGGTCACTCTGGGGTTATCTTGGGTCAGAGAGGAGGTGCAATCCTTTCCTTACACATTGTCACATGAACAAAGACAATTATCCTTCTTTGGAGGTTAAGGCCATCCTCTGGTGGCCTTTACTAAGCTCACTATGGACTGTGCAGATTTGAAATGCCTGAGGGGGCAGTGGGTTTGGAGAGTGCCGACCCTATGAGCCAGCAACACCACATTCACAGACAGTAAAAATGTCATTGTCCTGACCTGCTACACAAGTGGGATCCCTTCCCAGTGACTTTTCAGTGGTGTGAGTCTGTGGCTCAGTCAGAGGATGAAGTGGTCTTTGGGTCATAGGACCCTCACCATGGACCCCATCAGGAGGGAGGATGCTATGAACTATTTGAAGTCACCAACACCATCAGTTCTCATGAATATAAACTTGAGCTGGATGTGAAATATAAATGACCTTTTTTTCTTCTCTATGGTATTAAACTCTGAAATAATTTTCTGCACTTTTTAAATAGATTTGGTATGAAAGTGAAAAGTTTTTAGAAGACTTGCATCCAGTCGATCAATGCTCAAAAATGTGAGCTGACATAGTCACTAATGTTGACCTAAGGTCACATTCCACACCAGATCCCCCTCTGTTTGGTCTCCATTGTACCATCTCCACAGTGCAGGTGACACCAAGTCCATCAGAGGAGGAGCAATGTTCCTGTAATGATGGACAAAACATGTGATGAGCTGGAAAAAAAATCCGAGCTCTGTCCCTCCCCTAGGGGGGCATGTGGACAGCACCTTGACACTGCTGTGGAGAATGGGAAGGACAGGAGGACACCCCTTTGGGTAGCAACAATGACTAATTTCTTCCTGTTGGACTTCTCCCAAAGAATTCTAGTTTTTTTGGGTATTCCCATTTTTATGACAATAGACTTATTTGCTAAGTTTAGTACCAGTATAACTCTGTCCTCCTTGTTAATAGGATATAATAAAAAATACTGGTAATACCACCAAGGCTTTGACTCAAAAGTCCTTGTTCAGGCTGATGCCCACAGCATTAGAAATGACCTCACCCTTTACAAAGCTAAGTTAGACCTAATGAGTCTTTTGGCACATCTTGGAGAAAAGGACATCATCTAAAGCTAGAAAGACTGCAGGTGAAATGTGAGGGGAGGCTTCCTTACATCAAGAGGCTGTTAAAACTCCCATCTCAGGTTTCATAGAAAACCTGGATCAGAATAAACTACATGGTGAATATCAGTTCCTCTGCACTTAGGTGATTAGTCAGGCCAAATCATGTGACAGTAGCCACGTTGTAGAATCAAGAATACTCTCCTTTTTTAGAGATGACATTTGATCAAAGGGAAGGTGACTACAGAGAAAAATAAAATGTCTCCATTAAATACTGCAGAAGCAAAGCCTTCTGGGAGATTAGATCCTGGTCCTGTTGAGAAACTTTTAGCTATTTTTCACCTGTTTATAAATAACTGGGACTTTGCACCTGTTTATAAATTGCAGGAACTGATAGAGATGCAAACTCAGTCTTGGCTGAATCCACCGAGACATACCAGCCAGGGCTGCAGTGCACTTTTATTATTTGGCCTATTCTACATTATTTTTATTGTGCCTAGCCTCACACCACACCCCCCACCCCAGTCCTTTGGATTGATGAAACGTACAAGTGGTACAATTCAAACCCAAATCGGTAAAATTTCAAAAGGTTTTAATTTCCTTTGGTCAAAATTTCTCCTTATAGTGCTCCTCAACCTGAAGTCTACTTCTTTCGGTAAACACTTAGATTTTCTCCTCAGGAAGTAGGCACTGTGAAGAAACTATACATCAACTTTACTAAAAGCATTAGTGTCAAGGACTTAGCCAGCTTATAGGAACTGATAAATCAGTGACATTCAACTGACAAGTGTGCTGTAGGGAGATGAAGACTTCGAAGACCATGACTTACTTTGTCCATTGGGAAAGACACCAGTTAAAGAATCTCTCTGACATTGTGGGAAGGGACCTTACCCAGTGCCCAACCACAAGTGGACACACAGTGATCAAAGCATCCTGTAGGATGAGAAGGTGCTGACTTCAAAGATAGACAACTATCCCAAGACCTCAACAAAACCTGTGCACTTACATGTTTATGCTAAGATTTATTAGGTTGATTGTATTTACTTGTCTGCTAATCATAGTCATAGTAATTATACTCATTAAAGGTGTTTTTCTCAAATCTTGTGTGTATAGCTCAACTTTTGGTAATTGCTAAAGGTGTGTGTTAACTTTTATATTATAAATAATACTCTTTTTGTGGTTTTGTATTTGAGGCAGGTTACCAAAAGCTAGAAAAAATACCTTGCTAAGCGGAATTAGGAAACTGAGACAGTTGGCGGAATACACTGCTGGAGCAATTCACAGCCTGATACAGAAGGTCATGAGAACAGAAAGCCTCAAGTGCCCTGCAATGGGCAAAGCTGATGCCAAACCTCTCCTAGGGTGGCCTTTCCCACCCTGGCCTATCTCTGGTCATGTGGTTTAGACCCTCTGCCCTGGCACTGACCGATCAGTCAATGGAGACCATGACCATGAGAAAGCACACCTAATGCAGCAGGAAAAAAGAAGGAGCTCCTACTGTTAGTGACAGCAGGGATGGAGCTGGAGAGCATTATGCTAAGAGAAATAAGCCAGGTGGTGAAAGACAAATACCGTATGATCTCACCAGTAACAGGACCCTAATCAACAAAACGAACAAGCAAGCAAACTATAGTTGAAGACACTGAAATTGGGAACAGGTTGACAGTGATCAGAGGGGAGAGGGGAGGGAATAATGGGGGAAAAGGGTGAAGGGTTTACAGGAACAATTATAAAGGACACATGGACAATAATGGGGGTAGGGTGGTGGAAACGGGGGAGGGAGGCTGGGAGGGATGGCAGGAAAAGGCAGAAAACTGTACTTGAACAGCAATAAAAAAAAGTTGATGAACATTCTATTGAGATCTTTTACTTTTTCCGAGTTCCCCTAAAATCCTTACCTTTGGAGAGCAGATAAAACCCCTGACGACAAAGAAGCCAGCACACGCCCTCCTTGGGGAATGCCCAGTGAAATCTGTTTGAGTAAATTTTCTTTTTTCTTTTTTTTTTAACTTCTAAGGGTCTTCACAAGACTTTCACGCGGAGGAGAAAGGGACAGCAGCAGCTCATGCCCGGAAAACCGCCCGGGTGGTTTTTTTGTCCCCAAAACCTCTTTTCTGACTTTCCACCAAGCTGGAAGCAGCTTGGCCTAAGCTCACTGCTTTTCTGTAATGTTTCTAGAGAGCCAAAGCAGCCCCGCCTAGTCGCTTTTCTGCTGCCTTTCTCCTAGGCCTTCCTTGTTTCGCTGTCCTCGGCTTTGATAAATGTGCTCTCAGAGTCTGGATGCACGTTGTAAAATCCTCCCTGCACGAAGTCAAGAAACCATACTCGACAGGCCAGCCTTAAGGAAGCCTGGTCAGGGCCTCCGTCTTATTCCAGTGATGCTTTGAAACTTAGAGGGAATGCTAATCTAAAAGAAAGGAACAGGATGTATTTGTTTTGAAGAAATTAAAAATAGTTTGTCCTGCCCTGGCTGGCGTAGCTCAGTGGATTGAGCGCGGGCTGCGAACCAAAGCATCGCAGGTTTGATTCCCAGTCAGGGCACATGCCTGGGCTGCAGGCCATGGCCCCAGCAACCACACATTGATGTTTCTCTCTCTCTTTCTCCCTCCCTTCCTCTCTAAAAATAAATAAATAAATACAATTTTTTAAAAAAAGTAGTTTGACCCAAGAAGTTGGTTATTTCTGAATGAGTTAAAAAAGACAAATGAAGAAGAACAAGGGAAGTTGTAGAAATTAAGTGGAAAAAATATTAAGAAAGGAATTTTATTTATAAATGCTAGAATCCAGTTACGGAAATGTGGGTACACCGTAAGTTGGCAAGGACTTCTAAGAACATGAATTCAAATGGAAGCTGAGGCGGCTATAAAAGTATGGCCCTCTATGTCTGCTGAGGAGGCATAAGAAATTTGAATTGAAAACTTTTACTGTCATTATGGCCTGTAAAGTTTTTAGATGGTAATTATAATTTAAAGCATTGTATTCTTACACGCTTGTCCCTAAATGAACCTTCTTAAGGCTACAGCTTTTAGTTGCACAACTAGCTGGAATCAGATTAATAGTGAATGGCACTTAAGTATTCTCAGCGGGAAGTGAATGTGCTGTAGTAAATAAGAACCCACCTCACGGTCAGATTGTGAAGACCGGATCGGTGTGCAGCTGCCCTCAAACTATAAGTAAATGTCATACAAGATACAAAATACAGAGAAATGACACAAAGAGGAAACCTTGGATCATGACAGCTTATAGGTTAGAAGTGATCCACAGAGTTATTCTTCATAAAGGTTTATGGGACCTGACTGTCTCCCCTTTACCTGCCCTTCCTTTAGAAGACTTCAGCTGACTTCAACCCAAGGTGATAGCCCTGCTCCACTCCCTGATCATCCGTCATCAAGCAAGTCATATACTGACACTAATATTTTCTCAGAATGAGCCTTCCCAGAATTGTGAGACTATGTTATCAAACCAAAATTTTGGTCATCAGTGCATTCTTCAGATTGATTTATGACAAAAAGGGGGAAAGTACTGCTGGAAAGGGGGCCAGGTACTCAGCCTGATGAGCTCAGGAGTGGCCTGCGTGGTGGGACTTACAAATTGAAAGACCTAAAGTAACCACATAAGATGGTGTAAAATCAAAACTTTTTCACTAAAAGAGTAGTGGTGGGTAGTCATGTCTTCCCTGACCAAGGTCAGTCTTTACTTTAGCTGAGCATGCCTGTTGTCTTTTTGCATCTATAATAACAGACCTTTGGGATGTCAGGTTAATTTCTGTTTTTCCAAACCCCTCATTGCACCAGAACAGAGACCACAAAATCACTCATTGTTATTTTTATTGTGTTGTTAACTGCTAACTATCTGGTACTAAGCAATGTGAAAAAGAGTATGTGTGTATTTGTTGTAGTTTTTACCCAATCCCAGAGGTTTTTCCACTTTGCCTTTTCCTGCATCCTTAATTTATCACCAATAGATTTCATGTCACCCCTTATACCTCTTACTTTGATTGTAATGTATAAAATCAGTTGCAAAATTGCCGTTCTTTGAAGAATTTTCACAGTCAGTTGAAATTTGGCTTCCTGACAATTGTTGTCAGTTTGCCTCAAATAAACTCAGAAAAATGCTCTACAGGTTTAAATATGTCTTACGTTGACAACTGAAAATTCTAAGCTTCTAAGTAAGACTTGGCCTTTCTGGTGACATGCCCTCAGCATGCAGTCATCCCGAGGCCCATCAGGAGTTGTCTCATGACGATAAAAGACACTCTTATCATCCTTGTTACTCAGAAAATTCCAAGAGTCTTAGTTGCTCTGTTCTAAGAGCCAGAACAGTAGACCAAACATGTTTCTATGTCACATGAGGTGGGGTCACTCACCCAGAGTCACACGGCCTGCAGGTGAACTCGTACGTGCTGTGTATTGTCCGTTGGCACTTGGCATCTGTGCTCCATTTTTTCCTACATTCCATCTTTTATCAAAGGAACTGAAAGGTTAAGTACTACCTTTTCCCCACTCAGTGACTGAGAATCCAGGTGTGAATTAAATTCAGCCTCTGAGGTGCACTTGTCCATAATTCAGAAGCTGGAAGGGAGATGGGGTCATTATTTCTGCTGCTGTGGTGACTGATGGGCGGGCAGTGGCAGACACAGCTTCATGTGAAGAAGCAGGTGTTTCTGCACCTCTGGGTGGGGCTGTGGCCGTGTGACCTTGAGACCAGACTCCCTGTGGTAGCTCCCTAACTTGTATTTTTTAGACCTTCAGTGGTTTTACAAGCAACTAATTCTTTGTGTTAAAGACCTTTCTGCACAAATGTTCATGGCAGGTTTACTTGTAAGGGCCCAAAATTGGAAACAACACAAATGTCCATGAAAAGGTGAATGGATACACACGTGTGGTGCTTCCCTACAATGGAAAAGAACAAAGAGATAAAAAACTAAGAATTATTTTTAAATAATTGGGTTTAGTCAAGAAGCCAGTCTCTACCCAAAACCGTGTATTGTATGATTCAAATGTTAGAAATTCTGGAAAATGCAAACCAATCTATAATGACAGAAAGTACATGAGAGTTTCCTTAGCACTAGGGGGAGAAAATGGGAAAAAGGCAGGATA
Source organism: Tonatia bakeri (assembly GCA_004024845.1). Taxonomy (NCBI): domain Eukaryota; kingdom Metazoa; phylum Chordata; class Mammalia; order Chiroptera; family Phyllostomidae; genus Tonatia; species Tonatia bakeri. The sequence continues at coordinate 10,289 of PVIA01017806.1, forward strand.
AAGAGATACAAGAGGGCATGAGTAATTTTTTTTTTACTTTTTTTTATTGATTATGCTGTTACAATTGTCTCATTTTCCCCTTTCACTCCCCTCCACCCTGCCCACCCCCCAGCCACATTCCCCCTTTAGTTCAAGTCCATGTGTCATAAGTTCTTTAGCTTCTACATTTCCCATACTATTCTTGCCCTCCCCCGTCTATTTTCTATCTATTGTCTATGCTACTTATTCTTTATATCTTTTCCCCGTCTCTCCTCCTCCCACTTCCCTGTTGCTAACCCTCCATGTGATCTCCATTTCTGTGGTTCTGTTCCTGTTCTAGTTGTTTGCTTAGTTTGCTTTTGTTTTAGGTATGGTTGTTACTAACTGCGAGTTTGATGTCATTTTTTACTGTTCAGATTTTTAATCTTCTTTTTCTTAGGTAAGTCCCTTTAACACTTCATGTAATAAGGGCTTGGTGATGATGAACTCCTTTAACTTGACCTTATCTGAGAAGCACTTTATCTGCCCTTCCATTCTAAATGAAAGCTTTGCTGGACAGAGCAAAAAAAACAGTGGTTAGATGCCACGAAGTAGGTGGCGATGCCTTAACTGTATGCGTGTTGTTAGGCCCAAGGGCCTCTTCCATCCTTGTCAAGGGGAGTGCTAACCTTCCCTCCTTTCATACAACACGACGTGAGTAAATTTTAAGCGTAGGAGGCACGTTCATTGTCTTTATTGTAACAACTTTTCTGGTATACGTATGTGGCAAAACTGAATTAATTGGGTACTTTTAACATGTTGAGTTTATTATATGTAAACTATAATTTAATAAATATCTTGGAAGTTATATATACAGCTATGAAATATCACTTAAAGTATCAGTTAAATGTAAAATCAAAACAAAAATATCTGACTTTAACATGACTTTTTTGAACAGTTTTCTGCTTGTCCAGCAGAGAGCGGCAGAGCTACTCTGCAGCCTGGAGCCTCCTCAGGGGGCTGCTGACCCTCCTTAGCAGCACCCACAGCCCAGCAGGGTCCAACCTCAGCAGCATCCCTAAGTCCACAGTCCTCCTCACTCTCCAAACTACCCACACTGGACTCTGTCGGCTCCTCCATCCAGCCAGGTGTCTGTCCACCTGAAGTCCGGTCCTCTGCAGGCAGCTCTTCCTAACCAACCTCTACTTCAACAGGGCCAAGTGGCCACTAACTCTTCAGGTCTTGGCCAAGAGGCCACCTTCTCAGAGGTGCTCTCTGTGGTCCCCAGACCAGCTGAGACTCAAGTACATGCTCTAGACAAACCAGAAGTTCTCCTTCACAGCCCTTCTCTGGATTATAGTTAACCCCTTAGAGCCGAGATTTATCTGAGGCCCTGTCTCGGTGATAAGATAAACTCCATGAGAGCAGGGCCCATGTACATCCTGTTCTCTCTGGAGTTTCCAGGGCCTAGCCTAGGACCTGACACATCACGGATGCTCAGTGACCACTCAATAAATGGATGATGGACACAACACAATGGAAGTCTGTTACCCTGTGTGATGCTTGAGCTCAGAGCATGTTCCTTATCAACAAAAAGGCATCAGTGCCAGGATGGGAGGAGGCCACCAATTGCCCAAGAATGTCCCAGGGCCAGGTCTTTACCCACTTGTACATTCAAGAGAAAGAACAGGGACTTCTTAACAGCAAAGTCTCAGAACCTAGTCATTCCAAGAAAAATCAAAGCTTTCCCTGTCCCTACCTTGTGAATATTTGTCTCCCCAGGGTCTGGGCAGCAGCCTGTGACCTTCCTCTTTGCACTGAGATCTGACCTGGCACACACTTGGATCCTCCAACCCAGGTGTAGTTACTGCCAGAGGAGACGGAGCATAGCCTGGCCTTAACTGAGTCAGGGGATGACTCCTCACTCCCAAAATTCCTGGTCTGTGGGACACCTGCCTGTACTTCTTAAAGATGTCTCACCAGCCCATGATGATTTGGGCAACAGACTTGTCATGTAGGATTGGACTGGAGACCCAGGATCTGTGGTTGCTCTTCTCTTAGAGGGCTAAGGATTCTGTGGTGGCCTTTCCTCATCTGACAGAAGTACCCACAGGGTCCCCTGGGTCAGTCTCCACATGGAGCTGCTTCAGCTCCTGGGCCCATGGGGATCCCAGAGCAGATGACAGACAGGGACACAGATGACTTGGATGTGACACCCCAATGTGGTGATGGGGGACACACAGGGCTTTTGAGGTCAGGACTCCAGGCTAGCCCTTTCTTCCAAATTCTTTGAGAAGGCCCTCAGCAGGCCTTTATTTGTTTTAAACCTTTGGGACAGAGAACTCCTGAAACAGCACATCCCCTGGGGGCACAGTTGTTCTGCCTGACAATGGACTCACCATACTCTGGAAAATGGCTGTCTTCTCACTGGGCCTACCCTGCCCTGGGATAAAGTCAGGAGGCCAGGGACCCAAAGGGACAGAACCCTGACTGACTGTCAGCCTGGGAGTCAGAACTCATCTCTGTCCAGGGTTCAGGGGCAGCTCCCACCCTCTGCAGCCTGGTCAGCATCTCTTTCTTTCACCTGAGTGGTGGCACTGAGACACGCACTAGAGTCACATATGAACCTGGCTTTGGCCAAGGAGGTGGAGAAGGAGCCTGATTTTCATTTCCTCCTTCAACAGGCACTTCTGAGTGCCTCCCTTGTGCCTTCTCTGTCCCACCTGCTTCTTCCAGGCACTGTGAATAAAACAGAAAAATAAACAGGGCCATGCAAGTAAACCTGACAAGCTCAGTGACCACAATTCATCACACAGGATGTTGTGATAACAAATTTCTAACCAGAGAGATGATGGCTGGTAGTCACATCCCAGGCCTGTAGCTTTTTAACATCGGTCATATTTTAGCTGAAGTGAGCCCTGTCCCCTGTTCTTATGCATCTTGGACAATATGCATCTGAAACAGTAGAGTGACTTTTTTTGGTAGATCATTCAGAAGCACAGCTTCTGGCACCAGACTATAAGGCAACAGAGTCCCTCCTGTGTGCTGGCTTCCTGTACATTCTGTCTACGTGCTGTGAGTGTCAATTATCCTGCACCCACCAATGAAAAGGAAGTATGTTTCTGCATTTCGCCTTCTATCTAATTCTAGAGATTGTTCCACGATGCTTTCTCTCACTTCCTAATAGAATTCCTGCAACTTAAAAAAAAAGTTTTCTCAGATTATAATGTATAAAATAAGCTGCAAAACTGCCATGCTTCATGGGATTTGAGATCTGGCTCTGAGGTGTTCTTTATCATTTTGGCTCAAATAAACTCATAAAATTTCTCTACATGTTTGGACATTACTTACTTTGACAGGGCCTGGGAACACTGGGTCTCTCAGGGGTGTCTGTGCTTCTCCATACCCCATCCCTGGCACCATCCAGGGGCATGGTGAGGTGGGGTTGCCATAGGAAACCACCCCAGGTGGATGACAGAAGGTGATCCAACAGTCAGGGAGCACAAGGACAGGCTCAGTGAACAGCCCTGGAGAGGGAGGGTCTCCCTGAAACCACCCCTCGAAGACCTAAGAGCCCACAGCTACCTGATCTGTTGCCAGTTCTCTGTCCCCTGGACATGCAGGACTCCTTCCCCATCACACCCAAGAACTGCAGGCCCTTCTGACACTTCTGGTTTTGGGTATCTGTCCATGGAAGCAAAGTCCAGGCTAGTGATAACCTGAGATAGGAGTGTCCCCTCTGTAGTCATCACTAAGCCAGACCCCTTCTTATCCCTGTGTTATTTTTATGACCTTCCCACTGGGAGTGAATCCAACATTTTCTGAGCATTTGAGAAATGGGGAAGACCCTGTGCTTAGCTGGTTTCTGTGTCACAAACAGAAATAATCCTTAGGTTTTGGGGGCCGAGGCACTCTGTGTGTTGCTGACAGACCCCAGACCAAGGCACAGCAGAGGCCAGTGCCGGGGTGAGTGGGCCATCATCTCAGGGACACACATGCCTCCATCAGCCTTGCTATTATAAGTGACTTCACAGGCCAGTAGCATCAACCTCCCCTGACAGCTTGTCAGATGCAGAGTTGCTGGTCTGTTACAAAACTGTTGAGTCCGAATCTGCAGTTAAACAGGATCTGGAGCCCTTCCCTGTGCACAGGAGAAGGGGAGAGTCCCCTCAAGCCCCACATCATGGGTTCTCACTTTGGCCCGGTATCAATGTTAGCTGGGCAGCTTCTTAAGTAGCATTTTTATTGTGTCACCTGGGCATTGCAATCTTTATAAAGTTTCACGGGTGGTCTGATGCACAGCAGGGTG
>PVIA01017807.1:0-14587 GCA_004024845.1 Tonatia bakeri
TTGTTGCTTTTCCTCTTCCCCTTCTGGTACCCCTATAATTCGGATGTTGGAACGTTTAAAGGTGTCCTGGAGGTCCCTACGCCTCTCCTCAGTTTTTTGAATTCTTGTTTCTTCATTTTTTTCTGTTTGGTTGTTCCTTTCTTCCTTCTGGTCCACTCCATTGATTTGAGTGCCAGTTTTCTTCCCCTCACTATTGTTTCCCTGTGCGTTTTCCTTCATTTCTCTTATCGCAGCCTGCATCCGTTCATCTAATTTACGTCCAAAGTCAACCAATTCTGTGAGCTTCCTGATCAACAGTGCTTTGAACTGTGCATCTGGTAATTCGGCAATTTCTTGGTCACTTAAAAAAATTGGTTCTGGGGCTTTCAAATATGTTTGAGCCATCTTTTTAATTTTCCTTTGGTTCGGATGCAGCTATTTCGTAAGGGCGGCAGAGCCTTAGGTGTTCACGGGGCGGGGCACCCCAGTCGCTGGGTTGTGACGTTATATGTGGGGGCGGGGTCTGAGAGGGAACAATGGTGCCTGCTCCGCTCTCTCTAGGACTTCCGTTCCCTCCACTGCCTCCAACAAGGAAACTGGGCCCTTGCTGTGCTGGCTCCCAGGCGGTGGGCTGGTGTACTTTCTCGGACTCTGTGGGTTTCCCCGAGAAGTCTCCTGTGAGAGTCTCCCGGCCTCAGTTCCCAGACGGGGCTCTTAAGCTTTGAAACGCGGCGGCGCTGCCCATTTTTCACTTAGTTCGTGCGCAAACGTGTGGCTGCGGACAGCCAGCTGCCCTGCACCCCTCACTGGGTCTGCTAGTCACCTCCGCGCTTCCGCGCCCAGAGTCCGCCACCAGTCCGTCCGCTGCCGCTGCCATCTGCACCCTGTGTGCCTGCCAGCCAGCGCCTCTTCCCGCTGGGAACCCTCGACCCCACTTTGCAGGCCTCCCTACTCCGCCGCTCCTTACTGGTCTGGATGTACTGGAGCCCGACTTCTGTTCAATTAATTTCCCTCTGTTCTGGTTGTTAATTGTTTCTCAATCTTTGTTGTTTTCAGTCTTGGTTGCGCGAGGAAGCACAGTGCGACTGCCTATGCCTCCATCTTGGCCGGAACTCAGGACGGGAAACTATTTTTAAAGTAAAGTGACAAAGAGAATGTCTCTGTTTGCATAAATGAAGGAGGTTAGTTCTTTCAGAAAGAACATAAACAAGTAGGGGACTTGAGGAAAGGAGGCCTTTGAGGGAGGAATTGAAAGAGGAAAGTTCATTGTGAAGGTAGAGGAGGCAGGGAATGCAACCATGAAAGATGGAAAGGCCTTTGTGGGCGAAGTGAGCAAAAAAAGGTCTCTGTGAAGGGAGATGATGAAAAAAAAAGAATTTTACAGTTGAGGTAAAGGAAGGTTAGCAAGGTGAGATTAGAAGTAGAAATTTAAGAGAGGATGTCATGGAGATTAGTACTCTTAATGGTGAGGTGAAGGAGATTAGTACTATGTGATGGGAGATAATGAAAAGAAGGTTGTAGGAGAAATGACAGAGGGAAGCCATTCATAAGAGAAAGAAAGGGCTTTCAAAGAGTTTTTGAGAGTATTTAGTAGTTTGTGAAAGGGAGTTAAGAAAGGAAAACCTTTCAGGGAAGACCTATAAAAAGTAAAGAGACTAAAATACTAATCAAAACCTCCTAAAAAGAGTCCAGAAGCAGATGAATTTACTGGTGATTTCTACCAAATATTTAAAGAAGAATTAACACCAATCCTCAAACTTCCAAAAAGTAAAAGATGAGGGAACACTTTTTAATTCATTCTATGGTGCCGCTATTAACCTGATATCAAAGCCAAAGATACCTTAACAAAAGAAAGCTACAAATATCACATATGAATATAAATGCAAAATGCCCTAACAAAATACTATCAAACCACATGCAATAGCATATTAAAAAGAGTATACACATTTGCCAAATGGGGTTTATCCCAAAATTCAAGAGTGGCTCAACATAGAAGATCAATGTAATACACATTAATAGAATGAAGGAAAAATATTTATATGATCATTTCAACTGATGCAGAAAAAGCAGTTGACAGCCCTGACTCTGACAGGTGGACTCATTTGGTTGGGTGTCATTCCACAGAATGAGTGAAAGGTTGCCTGTTTGATTCCCAGTCAGGCTACATACCTGGCTTATAGGTTCTGTTCCTCACCAGGGTGCATAGAAGAGACAACTGATGGATGTTTCTCTCTCACAACGATGTTTCTCTCCCTCTATTTCTCCCTCCCTTGTCTTCTCTCTAAAAGTAAATAAATATTTTCTAAAAAGCAGTTTACAAAATCCAACAACTTCCATTATAAATAGCACCCAGCAAAATATAGAGGTCTTTTCCTCAATATGATAAAGATCATCTATGAAAAATGAACAGCTAACATCATAATTGATAGTAAAAACAAAACATTTCTCCAAAGATCAGGAACAAGACAAGGATGCTTACTTTACCACTGCTACTCAACATTGTACTGGAAGTTCTAGCCAAAACAATTAGGACATAAAATTAAACAAGACATTCAAAATGTAACAGAAAAAGTAAAACTATCTCCATTCACAGATAATAACATGATTCTATATGCAAACATTCAAAAAAAAGTCCACAACAAAAACTACTAGAGCTAATAAATAGATTTGATTCAACAAAGTTACAAGGTATAAGTTCAACATAAAAAAAATCAGTTGTGCTTCTATATACCAGCAATGAACAATACTAAAAGGAAGTTAAGAAAAAAAATTCCATTTACAATATCATCCAAGCAAACAAAATACCTAGGAATAAATTTAAGGATGTTAAAGACTTGTGCACTGAAAAAAACTACAAAACATTGTTGAAATTAATTAAAGGAAACATAAATAGAAATAATTCCCATATTCTGGATTTAAATATTTAATATTGCTAAAATGCCAATACAGCCAAAGTGATCAACAGATTCAATGTAATCCCCATCAAAATTCCAATAGCCTTTTTACATAAATGGAAAATTTTATCCTCAAATTTATGTGTAATTACAAGGGGTTTTAAATAGTAAAAACAGCATAAATAAAGGACAAAATGTGAGGACTCATATGTTCCAATTTCTTGACTTGCTACAAATCTACAGTATTACAAAAAGTATGGTACTAATGTAGGGATGGACATATAGATCAACAGAATAGAATTTGGAGTACAGGAAAAAACCATAAGTATATGGTCCACAGATTTTCAACAAAGGTGCCAAGACCATTCAGTGGAGAATGGGGAATGTCTCTCAACAAATAGTGCTGAGAAAACTGGATATCCACATGCAAAAGAATGAAGTCAGACCACTAGCATACCCCATGTATAAAAATTAATTCAAAATAGAGACTCCCGGCCAAGATGGAGGCATATGTAGATACACTGCCTCATCGCACAACCAAGATAGAGACAACAACAATTTAGAAATAGAATAACAACCAGAACTGACAGAAAATTGAACTGTATGGAAGTCAGACAACCAAGAAGTTAAAATAGACCCATCCATGCAGACCAGTAGGAGGGGCAGAGTTGGGCAGCTGGGCGAGGGTCTTGGTGCAGAGAGCAAAGAGCTTTGGGACTGGGCATGTAAGACATTCATCCAGGGTGCACAAGACAACAGCAGGTGGACCCTGAGTGTGCAGGCAGCAGCTGGCAGACCCTGGCTGAGGGGTGGCAACCAGCAGACCTAGCAAGGCGGGGATTGTGAAGCAAAGCAAGGCACTGTGCACAACCCAGGATCACAGTGCTGGGAAATAGTCTTGGGACATTGAAAACATCTGTGGGGATTGAGGCACAGACAGAGACTCCCAGCCTCACAGGAGAAGTCGTTGGAAAGTCCTACGGGGTGCACAAGCCCACCCACATGGGAATTGGCATCAGAGAGGCCCAGTTTGCTCGGGGGAAGTGGCAGAGGGAACTGAGGTCTGATAGAGAGTAGAGCAGGCACCATTGTTCTCTCTCGGACCTTGCCCACACATACAACATCACAATCCAGCCACTGGGGTGCCCCGTCCTGGTGAACTCCTAAGGCTCCACCCCTCATATGTAACAGGCACAACCAGACCAAAGCGGGTGGGGGGGTGGCTGAAACAGAACTGAAAACCCCAGAACCAGTACTTTTAAGCAAACAAGAGATACCCAACCTATCAGATGCACAGTTCAAAGCACTGGTGATCAAGATGCTCACATAATTGGTTGATTTTGGTCAAAAATTAGATGAACAAATGCAGGTTACAATAAGAGAAATGAAGGGAAATGCACAGGGAACCAATAGTGATGGGAAAGAAACTGGGATGCAAAACAATAGAGTGGACCAGAAGGAAGAAAGAAACAACCAAACAGAAAAAAATGGAGAAATAAGAATTTAAAAAAAATAAGGAGAAGCTTACGAACCTCCAGAACATCTTTAAACGATCCAACATCTGAATTATAGGTGTACCAGAAGGAGAAGAGGAAGAGCAACAAGTGGAAAACTTACTTGAACAAATAATAAAGGAGAACTTCCCCATTCTGGCAAAAGAAATAGGCTTCCAGGAAGTCCAGGAAGCTCAGAAAGTCCCAAAGAGGTTGGACCCAAGGAGGAACACACCAAGGCACATCATAATAACATTAGCCAAGGTAAAAATGAAGGAGAGAATCCTAGAAGCAGCAAGAGATAAGGAGACAGTAACCTACAAAGGAGTTCCCATCAGACTGTCAGCTGATTTCTCAAAAGAGACCTTACACACAAGAAGGGGCTGGAAAGAAGTATTCCACGTCATGAAAGGCAAGGACCTACATCCCAGATTGCTCTATCCAGCAAAGCTTTCATTTAGAATGGAAAGGCAGATAAAGTGCTTTTCATATCAGGTCAAGTTCAAGGAGTTCATCATCACCAAGCCCTTATTATATGAAATGTTAAAGGGACTTAATCTAAGAAAAAGAAGATTAAAAAATGTATAGTAAAATGACAGCAAACTCACAATTATTAACAACTACACCTAAAACAAAAACAAAAAGAAACCAAGCAAACAACTAGAACAGGAACAGAACCACAGAAATGGAGATCACATGGAGGGTTAGCAACAGGGGAGTAGGAGGAGGAGAAAGGGGGAAGAGGTACAGAGAATAAGTAGCATAGATGGTAGGTACAAAATAGGCAGGGGGAGGGCAAGAATAGTATGGGAAATGTAGAAGCTAAAGTACTTATGACACATGGACACGAACTAAAGGGGGAATGTGGGTGGGAGAGGATGTGCAGGGTGGAGGAGAATGAAGGGGGGTAATGGGACAACTGTAATAACATAATCAATAATATATTTTAAAAAAGAAAAAAGAAATAACACAAAAAATTAATTCAAAATAGATCAACCTTAAAAGAAAACATAGAAATTAATATTTTCAAATATTTTAATAACATTTCCAGTTTACATTCAATATTATTTTGTATTAGTTTCATGTGTACAGCATAGTGGTTTGACAATCATATACTTTACCATGTGTTCTGCCTGATGTTCAATACCCAGCTGGCACTGCACATAGTTATTACAATGATTACAATACTAATGATTATATTTATCAAGCTGTACTTTACATCCCCAGGACTATTTTGTAACTACCTATCTGCATACGTATGAACCTTCATGACTTTGGATTTAGCAATAGATTCTTAGATACAACACCAAAAGCTCAAATGCCAAGTCTAAAAAATTATAAATTGGACTTCTTCAAAATTAAAAACTGTGCATCAAAAAATTTATCAAGAAAGTGAAAAGATAGCCTATAGAATGGGAACAAATGCTTACAAAACATATATCATTCATATATATACATACGAATAACTCTTACAATTCAATAACACAACATCAACAATACAGTTAAAAATGGTGAAAAGACAGTGGATTGAGCGCAGGCTGCGAACCAGGCATCGCAGGTTCGATTCCCAGTCAGGGCACATGCCTAGGTTGCAGGCCATGTCTCCCAGCAACCGCACATTGATGTTTCTCTCTCTCTCTCTCCTTTTCTCTCTCTCTCTCTCTCTCTCTCTCTCTCTCTCTCCCCCTCCCTCCCTCCCTTCCCTCTCTAAAAATAAGTAAATAAAATCTTTTAAAAAATGGTGAAAAGAGAGGGTAAAGGGTGTCAAATATATGGTAAAAGAACAAAGGAAACTAAAGTTCAGATGGTGAGTACACAATAGTGTATATAGATGTCATATTATAATGTTTCACACCTGAAGTTTATCTAAGGTTATTAACCAGTGTTACTCCAATAAATTTAATAAAAATAAAAATTAAAAAAGAATGTTATATTATTTTTAACAATGGCCAAAGGACTTGAATAGATGTTTCTGCAAAGAAGATATATAAAAGTCAAAAAAACGCATGAAAAGATGCTCAACAGCATTAGACACTTCAGAAATACTAATGAAAGCCATAAGATACTACTTCACACCCTCTAGGATGGTGATAGTAAAAAAGGGGGGGTAATAAATATTGTGAAACTTGGACCCTTTTATGTTGTTGGTGACAATATAAAATGGTTTAGCTACTTTGGGAAACAGTTTGGGACTTCCTCTGAGCGCTCACCATGCAATTCCCATATGACAGCCTACAGAATGGAAGAAAATGTTTACAAAACATATATCCAACATATATACAAAGAATTCTTACAATTCAGTGAGAAAACCTCTCTTAGCATTTCCTCTCCTAGGTGTATACCCAAAAGAATTGAAAACATGTTGACAGAACAACTTGTACATGAATATTCACAGCAATATTATTCATAATAGCCAACAACTGGAAACAACCCAAATGCCCATAAAGTGATAAATAAATAAACAAAATGCAATATAGCCATATAATGGAATACTAATCACCCATAAAAAGGAATGTAGTACTGATACACACTACAACATGGGTAAATTCCCAAAACACTATGCTAAGTAAAGTAAGCCAGACACAAAAGGACAAATAGTTTATGTTAACATTTCTATGAAATGTCCAGTCTGGGTCAATCTATAGAGACACGATGGAGTTTGGGGATGACCAGGGGCTAAGGAATGGGGAGGAACCACATTATTAATGGGTGTGGATTTTCATTTGGAGTGATGAAAATATTTTGAAGGTGGCTGCACAATGTATAAATATAACACATGCCACACAATTGTCTACTGTAAAATGGTTAATTTTATATTCTGTAAATTTTGCCTCCATTTTTCTATAAAGGCAGGGAGGTGAGGACCAGTATTTGGTGAAGGACAGTTGGGGACAGAAGAGCTTTCTAAGGGGTTCTGAGATGTGTTGGAGGTAAGAAAGGAGACCAGGAGAGAGAGAAGACTGTAGGGCAGAGGGGAGGGGGTCTGGCAGGCTTGTGGATAGATGCCTTAGGGTACCTGGACACCCCTGCCTTGGTGGCCTCCTGTCCTGCTCAGGGAAGACACTCACCAAAACCCAGGTAAGTAGCACAGCTGCATCATAACACAGACGGTGAGCAAGGACAGGACCAAGCCATTGTGAATGTACATTTTCAATAGAGACTGGCGCCTCTCGGCTCAGAGGCCTGAATGGATGCCTGCCAACTGAGCTGAGGCATGGCAGCCACGATGGGATGGCACCCAAGATCTCTACTGCCACAGAGGTATGACCCCTACCGTGGGGTTCTCCGCAATGCACAATGCATCACATCTGATAAGCCTTACATGTGCCCCTCTCAAATCTCTGGTCCTCCCTTTCATCCATCTCCTGTCTGAAGGCATGCCTCCGCTTCTGATTAGCTGAGACGATGCCTAGCTGCCAGCAGCCCTTCATCCAGAAGCCCCCAGGAGTGGACGTATGAGTGGTACCTCCCCCAGGCATGCGCTAGCCCTCGATCCCAGGCCCCATCCCTTTCTTATGTTTGGCAGGGTATCTTGTGTCCTCTCTCCTACTCAAGTTCTGGCCTCTTTAGCTCTTGTTAATTGTTATTGAATGAATTAACGGGGCCTGAGATCTGCACCAGGATCATGGCTGCTTGCCACAGATCAACAAAATGGCCTCAGTGGAATTTAGACTACAGCCTTGATGGCTAATTCCTACTCAGATTCGGTCCTATGGCAGGCACTGCAGCATCTATGGTCACTACAGTTGCTTATTAGAGTATTCACTAGCTAAGTGTGGTTATTTAAATGTAATTTTTATTAATAAATATTACACAGATTTAAAAATCAGTTCCTCAGTCACAGTATCTATATATATCTATCTATATATATCTATCTATCTATCTATCTATCTATCTATATATATATATATATATATATATATATAGTGTGTGTGTGTGTGTGTGTGTGTGTGTGTGTGTGTGTAAAATCATGATGACCATATTGGACAGAAGCATTTCCATCATGGCAGAAATCTGTGAGTTGTGTTGGGTAGCACTGAATGTGAACAGTGACTATAGTGAATATGCTAGATGTTCAACAGGTTGGTACACTGTAGTAGGTGCTTTTAAGTGGAACAAAATGGTATTTGCCTTCAGAGACCTTAATTAATGAAAATATAGGAAACATGAGAACAAAGAGTGTGTGTGAGAAACAGTAAAGAGTGATGCAGAACACTTAGATATCCCATCATTTTCCACTAATAAATTAAATGATCCTAAGTGCCTTCCTCCTGCCTGGCCTCAGTGCTGCATGTGTAAAATGAGAGTTAGCATTGTCTCTAAGCCCTCTGCTTGCTCTAAAATCTAACCCTTAAGCAAAATCCTGTTAAATTACTTGTTTTAGGCACACCTGCAAAAGGACATTGTAGGTGATGCTGGCATATTTGTTAACCTACCTCATTTGAGCTTCCAAGAGATGTGAAAACTACCCCTCTCAACTGCATTTCCATCTTTGTTGCTACTGCATTTTACTCTGACTTTCCAAATGTCTTTCTACTAAGTTTGTGCTGTTTTTCTTTACAAAGTTAATAGATATTCCACAAAGGGAAAGAAGGAGGAAGGTTTCCTATGCAAATAAATCTTGAAAGCACACTCCACCTTGCCCCATGCTCACATACAGGAGCAATTCATAATGCTTTTTTTTTTTTAGTTTATTAAATGATGAGAATAAAAATAAACTGCTTTTCTTTACTTTTATATTTTTTAATATTTTTGCCTCAGTTTTTCCCATATTAATTTGACCTGAAGATGCCTGTCCCACAAAACACTAATTAACATCTCCTTGAAACTACTACTTGGAACTGTGAAGTGTCTGAGATTTTACTCTATTTGTGAGTTACAAGGTAACCTACTACAGTTTTATAGATACTGGCAGAGGATACAGGACTATTGGGACACAGAAAATGGACAAAAGCTCTCCTGAGACTCTATACAGAAGCCCAAGAGATTCATGAACAATTGCCACCCAACAGAAACCTTGTTCATGTCATAGCATATGTGGAAAATGATGGTATGACTGGGCACCACACAGCTGCCCTGAGGGAACAAGGGATTGAGCTAAAGCACACAGGTTGGGAACTCAGCTCTTGACCACCTCGTGGGTTGCATTCTCTGAGGCTTTGTTTCCTCTTCTGCAGAAACAGGCCATGGACGGCCTGATTATGAAGGTTCCTTCCAGCTTTGGCTTGCTGTGACTAGGACTAGACTGTAGAATTTGTGTTTTCTGTAAAGGCAAAGCATGGCAGTTCTACAACACTGCAATACTACTGAGCAACCCACATAATACCAATAGAAACCACACTTCTAACAAGAACTCAGGGGGACAAAATCCCTAAAATCATGCCTGAGCACTCTCTAGTTTATACAACAGTAATTAGGTGAAGTTTAACTTCCTACTGAATAATGCTCTCTGGGTTCATGACTGCCCTGGAAACCCTCCTTCCACTTCTAGGTGAAGAGAAGGAGTCAGTAAACTCCTTAGACCACTATGCTACTCCAGACCATGGTTTCAATGCTTGTGGTCAATCTCCTCTCTTTTGGAGCTCACATTATCTGATGATACCATCTGCTTTATTTTCTGCATTCAAGTACTTACTAAATTCCAGGAAAGTTTATCCTCTCACATTTTAGCAACTGAATTTCTGGCTTTCCTTCCGTTACAATTCTTGACCGTTATCTCTGGAATAAAACTAGTTGCATGACTACTTCAACTTCTAATTTTCAAATTCCAAGACCACTGAAGCATTTATGCCCCTCAAATTCTTTACAGAATTTAAAACTATTAACTTCCCTCTCTCCATGAAGAAAGTTATATGTCCCTACTGGACTATAAACTCTATGAGAGTAGATATCTTGTTTGTTTCTTTTATCAATGTATTTTGAGTATCTAAACAGTGACTGCCACATGGTACTATCTGACTAAATGTATTTTAATTGATAATTGCTATGACAAAACAGGATTCCCGGATCCTTCTTATTCTCATCCTATTGGCTAAATATAGGCATTCTCCAAGATTTAGCTCACTGCTACCTACTCTTTGTGTTCACTAGTTTTTTTTCTTCTCCTGAGTGATATGTTTACTCCCGTTTCTTCAGAGATCATCGTTATGCCAGTGATGCTTTCCTATTTAAATCTCTAGCCTCATCTCTGTCCAAAACTCCAAACTGTAGATCAATTAAGCAAACATCAATGTTCTTTCTTCTAGCAGAACCAAATGAAATAAGTCAGAGGTTCTGCATTCTGCCAGCTCCAGTCTAGTGTGAAAAGTAGGCATGTAAAATACAATGTGATGAATGCTTTTAAAAACAAATGTCTGAGCACAGAACTTTAGGAACACAGAAAACAAAAGATCCTTTGTTTCCCTTTTAAACTCATTTATTGACTCATATAGAAACATCCAAAACTTTATTTAAAATCTATAACCCTGGTAAATTCTATTTCTTCCACCAAACTGTGTCTCCTTGAACAAGGGAGTCATGTTCCATTTCTCTCTGTACTCATAGAACAGAGGCAAAATAGCTTAAATACAGCCAATTTTTTTTCTAGTTCACAAAAAATTTTTATTTAATTTAATTGCTGTTCAAGTACAGTTTTCTGTCCTACACTCCCACCCCAGCTCACCGACCCATCCCTCCACACATCCCTCCCATTCCCAACCTCCCTAGTTTTTGTCCATGTGTCCTTTATACTTGTTCCTATATACCCTTCCCCTTTTCCCCTGAAATTCCCTACCCTCTCCTCTTTGGTCACTGTGAGCCTGTTCTCTATTTCAGTGTCTTAGGTTATATTGGGTTGTTTGTTTGCTTTGTTGATTAGGTTCCTGTTAAAGGTGAGATCATATGGTATTTGTCTTTCACTGCCTGGCTTATTTCACTTAGCATAATGCTCTCCAGTTCCATCCATGCTGTCACAAAAGGTAGGAGCTCTTTCTTTCTTTCTGCTGCATAGAATTCCATTGTGTAAATATACCATAGTTTTTTGATCCATTCATTTACTGATGGGCACCTAGGTTGCTTCCAGCACTTGGCTATTGTAAATTGTGCTGCTGTCAACATTGGGGTGCATAGGTTCTTTTGCATTGGTGTTTCAGGGTTCTTAGGATATAATCATAAAAGTGGAATTGCTGGGTCAAAAGGCAGTTCCATTTTTAGTTTTCTGAGAAAATTCCATACTGATTTCCATAGTGGCTGTACCAGTCTGCAATCCCACCAACAGTGCACTAGGGTTCCCTTTTCTCCACAACCTCTCCAATACTTGTTGTTTGTTGCTTCTTTTATGATGGCCATTCTGACTGGTGTGAAGTGGTATCTCATTGTGGTTTTAATTTGCATCAATCTGATAGCTAGCAATATTGAGCATCTTTTCATGTGTCTCTGGATCCTCTGTGTGTTCTCCTTGGAGAAGTGTCTGTTCAAGTCCTTTGCCCATTTTTTAATTGGGTTGCTTGTCTTCTTAGAGTGTAATCGTCTAAGTTTTTTATATATTTTGGTGATTAAACCCTTGTCTGGGGTATCATTGTCAAATATGTTTTCCCATACAGTTGGTTCTCTTTGTATTTTAGTACTGTATTCTTTATCTGTGCAGAAGCTTTTTATTTTGATGAGATGCCATTTGTTAATTCTTTCCTTTATGTCCCTTGCTCTGGGGGACATGTCAGTAAAAATGTTGCTGTGTGAAATATCTGAGATTTTCCTGCCTATGTTCTCCTCTAGGACTTTAATGGTGTCACAGTTTATATTTAAGTCTTTTATCCACCTTGAATTTATTTTTGTGTGTGGTGTAAGTTGGTGCTCAAGTTTCATTTTTTTTTTTGCATGCAGCTGTCCAGTTCTCCCAACACCATTTGTTGAAGAGGCTATTTTTACTCCATTTTATGTTGCTGCCCCCTTTGTCAAATATTAATTGACCATAGAGACTTGGGTTTATTTCTGGGCTCTCTGTTCTGTTCCATTGGTCCATGTGCCTGTTTTTATGCCAGTACCAGGCTGTTTTGATTACAGTGGCCTTGTGATACCGTTTGACATCTGGTATTGTGATCCCTCCTACTTTACTCTTCTTTCTCAAAATTGCAAAAGCTATTTAGGGTCATTTATGTTTCCATATAAATTTTTGAAGTGTTTGTTCTATGTCTGTGCAATATGCTATCGGTACTTTAATAGGTATTGTATTGAATCAATACAGCCAATATTGACTGTACATATGTGTCAGACACAGGTGTAAGTGCTTTACATATGCTGACTACTTTCACTCTCATACCATCTCTATAAGACAGGAGTTATTATTAACATCATACATTTTCTTGATTAAGAAATGTAATTTATAGTATGTTTATTTTTTGTTTTTTTAATTATTTTATTGGCTATGCTATTACAGTTGTCACAATTTTCCCCCTTTGCCTCCTCCCACCCAGCACCCCCCACTGCCTGAGGTGATCCCCACACTATTATGAATGTCCATAGGTCATGAATATAAATTCCTTGGCTACTCCATTTCCTATACTGTACTTTACATCCCCAAGGCTATTCTGTGACTATCTGTTTGTAAATATGAATCCCTTCACCTTTTCACCCATTCTCCAATACTCCTTCCCACCTGGTAAACATCAAAATGTGATTCTGTCTCTGTTGTTCTTGTTTGCTTAGTTTGTCTTTCATACTCAGCTGTTGATAGATATGTACCTATTGCCATTTTATTGTTCATATGTTGATTTTTTTTGTGCATAAGTCCATTCGATATTTCATATAATACTTGTTTGGTGATGATGAACTCATTTAATTTTTTCTTGTCTGGGAAGCTCTTTATCTGCCCTTTGATTCTAAATGATAGCTTTGCTAGGTTGTAGAGCAATCTTGGCTGTAGGTCCCTGCTTTTCATAATTTTGAATATTTCTTGCCAATCCCATGTAGCCTGTGAAGTTTCTTTTCAGAAATCACATGACAGCTTTATGGGAGCTTCCCTGTAGCTAACTAACTGCTTTTCTCTTACTGCTTTTAAGATTATATCTTTATCTGAGTTCTGGCCAAGATGGAGGCATAGGCAGTCGCATTGTGCTTCCTCGTGCAACCAAGACTAAAGACAACAAAAATTGAGAAACAAGAATCTACCAGAACAGAGAGAAATTAATTGAACAGAAGTCGGGCTCCAGTACATCCAGACCGGTAAGGAGCAGCGGAGTCAGAGGCCTGCGGACAGGGGTCGAGGGGTCCCGGTGGGAAGAAATGCTGGCTGGCAGGCGCGGGCGCGCAGGGCGCAGAGAGCAGCGGACAGACCGGTGGCCAACCCTGGGCGCGGGAGCCGACTAGCAGACCCAGTGAGGGACGCAAGCTGCTGTCCGCAGCCACACGTTTGCACAAACTAAGCGAAAATGGGCAGCATAAATGGGCAGAGCCTCCGCGTTTCAAAGCTTAAGAGCCCCGTCGGGGAACTGAGGCCGGGAGACTCACTCTGCCTCACAGGAGGCTCCTCAAGGAAACCCACAGAGTCCAAGAAAGTGAACCAGCCCACCGCCCGGGAGCCAGCACAGGAAGGGCCCAATTTGCTTGTGCGAGGCAGTGGAGGGGACAGAAGTCATAGAGAGAGCGGAGCAGGCGCCATTGTTCCCTCTCAGACCCCGCCCCCACATACAACGTCACAACCCAGCGACTGGGGTGCCCCGCCCCGTGAACACCTAAGGCTCCGCCGCCCTTATGAAACAGCTGCATCCGAACCAAAGGAAAATTAAAAAGATGGCTCAAACATATTTGAAAGCCCCAGAACCAATTTTTTTAAGTGACCAAGAGATAGCAGAATTACCAGATGCACAGTTCAAAGCACTGGTGATCAGGAAGCTCACAGAATTGGTTGACTTTGGACATAAATTAGATAAACAAATGCAGGCTACGATAAGAGAAATGAAGGAAAACGAACAGGGACATAATAGTGAGGGGAAGAAATCTGGGACTCAAATCAATGGAGTGGACCAGAAGGAAGAAAGGAACAACCGAACAGAAAAGAATGAAGAAACAAGAATTCAAAAAACTGAGGAGAGGCTTAGGGACCTCCAGGACACCTTTAAACATTCCAACATCCGAATTATAGGGGTACCAGAAGGGGAAGAGGAAGAGCAACAAATTGAGAACTTATTTAAACACATATTAAAGGAAAACTTCCCCAATCTGGCAAGGGAAATAGACTTTCAGGAA